>JAPYXV010004985.1:0-10911 GCA_028533065.1 Trachops cirrhosus
TTGGTTGTCCGACTTCCATAAACTTCAATTTTCTGTCAGTTCTGGTTGTTATTTTGTTTCTATATCTTTGTTGTCCCTATCTTGGTTGTGCGAGGAGGCACAGTGCGTCTACCTATGCCTCCATCTTGGCCGGAAGTCCCAGATACCTCTTTTTAGCACAGCTTGAAAAATTGTTAGGTTAGTATAAGAATATATGCACAAAATATGCTTAGTTTTTAATTAAAACAGCTACTAATAGATTTGCTTTCAGTGTGAGAAAGATTGATTTGCTGATACCTGAATCTGGTACTTCAAAGACTACTATTATGCTTCAAATAGTTCTTTTCCTTTAAGAACATGAGGAATGTCTTGTTAGTTTGGTCTAATATTGGAGGGGCAGTAATACCTCACACTGTGTCTCATGTTGAAGTACTAAAGGTACCCATTTAGTTTGGTCTTCATTACTATCTTTGTGGATTCCTAAACTGGATATTCAGTGTTGCTTATCTTTTTCATATTAGGGTTTTTAATCTTTTTGTTGTATAAGGAAGATAATTTATATAAATCAATTCTGTACCAATATTTTTTTAGTTTTGTATGATGTTTACTTTTTTATATTTTATGTTTTTCACATAAATTTTAAAGGATTGCATATCTGGATATATTCATATTCCCTGTTTCATTTATTTTCTTTAAAACTTAGATCTTCTCAATTCTAAGGTCAGAGAAAGTTTGTCTATATTTTATTTTAGTAATTACAGCTATGTTTCTTAAGTGGTTACTTTGTGACAGGCACTGTGCTAAGTTCTTTACATATATTGTCTCTTTGGTCATGCTAATACCTTTGGGACAAGTGTTGCTGTTAAATTAAGTATTTTCAATGAAGTTAAGTAACATTAAGGTTAAGCAGTAGTTAATAGAGAAGAACTGAAATTTTAACTCATCCTTATCAGACTTCAAAATTCTGCATTTCTGTGTGATAGAGCTCTAGTTATATTAGAAATTTAATTGGTTTAATTATCTAACAACGGGATAATTGAACCTTTTTTGAGGATGAGAAAGCCTATATAGGTTTCCAGGTATGAACTGTGTCTTCTGTTTGCAGTATTTGTAAGCCTAGCTTTTTTTCCTTTTGAGGCATATTTTTCTCAAGGGCCTTTAACTTCCTTTCTTTCTGGAACTTGAAACAGTTCTTTATGTTGACTTCTTAATCTTGATCTAACATCTTTAGAAGTATTTCCATTGCTGAAAACAAAAGAAAACTAACCAAAGAGTCCCCCTCGCCCAAAACCACACCTTAAAGCAATAATAACAACAACAAAAAAATCTTTCTCTGAAAGTTTCTACCTGTATTTTTCATAATTGCATTTATTTTCTTCAGTACTGGCTTTCTTTCAAGAGCCATGATCCCCAGCCTTTTAGTGCTTAATGATCTCTTTATTTCCTACCAGAAAATCTCATAATATGGAAGAACGGTCTACCAAACATACATTTATAAAACAGTGACTTGTGCTTTTATTCTAAAAAATCTATAATATTGCTAATTAGAGAATCAAAGAAACAATATTTTTCTTAGTCTTTTGTAGGTTGGTAGAAGATAAATTTGGTTTTCATATGGCTATTTGAAATATCGATAATGCCCACCGGGTCTCCATTACTATGTGAATTTCATACTTGGGGACCCTTTGAATACATTCAATCTTACCTATGATTTCTTTACCAGCCATTTATTCATTCACTGCTTGTGGTTTGGTGCCACCAAAATTTTGCTAAAACTGCTCTCAGAGTTTGTCAGAGATCTCCTTTTTTTTGTTTGTTTTATTTTATTTTTTTTTTTGTTTTAGATTATTCATTACAGTTTCTATCCTTTATTCCCATTCCAGCCCACCCACCTATCCCTCCCATTTCCAACAGAGTTTGTCAGAGATCTCCTTAATAATTAGCAAATTGACTAGTTTTATTCCACACTTAATATGGCTGTTTTTTTGTTTTTGAAACTTTCCTCTTTACAGTCTTATTTTTTACTTTTATATTTTTAATTATATTTTATTGGTTATGCAGTTACAGTCTCAATTTTTCCCCCTTTGCCCTCCTCCACCCAGCACCTCCCACTCCCTCAGGTAACTCTCCATACCATTGTTCATGTCCATGGATTATGCGTGTAAGTTCTTTGGCTACTCCATTTCCTATACTATACTTTATATCCCTATGGCTATTCTGTAACCACCTATTTATACTTAATTCCCTCCCCTCTTCATCCATTCCCCCTACCCTCCTCCCATCTGGCAACCATCAAAATGCTGTCTGGACCCATGATTCTGTCTCTGTTCTTCTTGTTTGTTTAGTTTGTTTTTTAGATTCAGTTGTTGATAGATATGTATTTAAGCCATTTTATAGTTCATAGTTTTGATCTTTGTTTTCTTAGATAAATCCCTTTAAGATTTCTTATAATAAGGGTTTGGTGATGATGAACTCTAAAGTTTTTCTTATCTGGGAAGCTCTTTATCTGCCCTTTGATTCCAAATGGTAGGTTTGCTGGGTAGAGCAATCTTGGCTGTAGGTCCCTGCTTTTCATGACTTTGAGTATTTCTTACTAATCCCTTCTAACCTGCAAAGTTTCCTTTGAGAAATCAGCTAGCAGTCTTATGGAACTCCCCTGTAGGTAACTAACTTATTTTCTCTTGCTGCTTTTAAGATTTGCTCTTTATCTTTAACCTGTGGCATTTTAATTATGATGTGTCTATGTGTGTTCCTCTTTGGGTCCAGCTTGTTTGGGACTCTCTGTGCTTTCTGTACTTGTGTGTCTATTTTCCACACCAAATCAGGAAAGTTTTCTTTCATTATATTTCCAAATAGATTTCCATTATCTTCCTCCTTCTCTTCTCCTTCTTGCACCCCTATAATGCGAACGTTGGATCTCTTAAAGTTGTCCCAGAGGCTGTTTGTACTATCCTTATTTTTTTGGATTCTTTTTTCTTCTTGTTTTGCATGTTTGTTTTTTGCTTCCATATGTTCCAAGTCATTGGTTTGATTCTCACCTTCATCCACTCTATTGTTGTTTCCCTGTAAATTGTTCTTTATTTCAATTAATGTATCCTTTGTTTCTGACCAGATCTTTTTTATGCTGTTGAGGTCCTCACTAGGTTACTTAAGCATCCTTATAACCAGTGTTTTGAACTCTGTATCTGATAGATTGCTTATCTCCGTTTTGTTTACTTCTTTTTCTGGAGTTCTGATCTGTTCTTTCATTTGGCCCATATTTCTCTGTCTCCTCATTTTGGAAGCCTTCCTGTGTTTGTTTCTGTGTATTAGGTAGAGCTGCTATGACTCCCTGTTTTGGTAGTGTCGCCTAGTGTACTGTAGGTGTCCTGTAGGGTCCAGTGGCACAGCTTCCCTATCACCAAAGCTGGGTACGTGAGGTGCTCTCTTCATGTGGGCTGAGTACACCCTTCTCTTGTAGTTGAGCCTTGTTTGCTGTTGGCAGACCAGCAATGAGAGGGATTTTTCCATGCCAGTCAGCTGCAAGGACTGGCTGTGACCACTGTCCACCAACCTCAGCCCGCTGGGGAGGATCAGCTGTGCAGGGGCAGAGCAGTAAATGCTCTGATGTGATCTGTAGTTGTCCACTGGGTACTTAGGCTCTGGGGTTTCCCAGGTGGTCCAGGCCAAGGTTAGCCCCCACCTGTGTTCTGCCTAGGGCCACCTGCATAAACTACAAAGCAATCTTAGATTGCTGCTACTTGGGCTGGGCTTGGAAATTCCCAGGTGAAGCCAAGTTGTGAATCTAGTATGGCCGCTGCTAGTGCCATGCCCGGGGCCACTTAATAAGAGGTAGGGGGTAGGGAGGGCTTGGGGGCTTACTGAGGCCAGCTGTTGCTTGTTTGATAGGATTTAGGAAGCATGAACCACAATCAACCATTCCTATGGAAAATGCACTGTTAAGATCTTGGGTGGGTCCCTAAGCTGGGTGGGAAGGAGTCTGGGATTTCCAGGGTGGAGTAAATAGTGTTAGCCAGGTTGATGGAATCTCAGATATGGCACCTGCCTGCTGGCTCTGTGAGGGGAAAGTTCAGAAAAGGGTCGTGCCCTCTATCTGCTTTTCTGTCTGGGAGAAAGCTGTCCCCTAGCTCCTACCTTGATGGTAGACACTTCAGTTCTTCCCTGAATGCCACTGTGCTGGAGCTCAGAGGGAGTGAGTCTGAGTAAGTCCATGTGTGGGTTCTTCAAGGGGAGCTGTTTGGGACTACAGAAGTTTCTTCTACCAACTCAATTCCCATTGGTTTTTGCTGCCAGAAGTTATAGGGACTTCTCTTTCTGGCATTGGAACCCTGGGCTGGGGGACCTGGTGTGGGGCTGGGACTCCTTGATCCCAAGATATCCCTCCTGAATTTCTGTTTGCTACCCATGGATGTGGGACCAGCCTGTTGCGTGTCTCTACCCTTCCTGTGAGTCTGGATGGATGTGGTTTCTTTAATACCGTAGTGGTCAGCCTTCCATTCAACTTGATTTCTGATAGTTCTGAGGGATTGTGGTTGTGTAAAGAGGCGAGCCATGTTTACCTATGCTGCCATCTTGAGCAGAAGTCTGCATTTAAAAAGAAATTGTTTTCTTTTGTTGATGTAGAGAGGGGAATTGAGGGAGAAAGGGAGAGAAACATTGATATGGGATAGAGAAACATCCATTGGTTGCCTCTTGCATGTATCCCGACTAGAGGCTGAACCCACGACCCAGGCATGTACTCTGGGAATTGAACCAGCAACCTTTGGGTTTTCTGGAGTATGCCCAACCAACTGAGCCACACCGGCCAGGGCTCCTCTTTGCGTTCATGTCTCTGTTTCATCCTGGCTCCCTGTGAGCTCCTGTTCTTTGCTTGTTCTTTGTTTTCCTCTGTATGCCTAAGATTCTTAAAATTTTATTTCTATTAGTTCTGTCTTCTGTGTCAAGACCCCCATTTTCCTGCCTGTGATACCTTTACATGTGGATATACTATTTCAATATCACTGTAAATTTGACATGTAAGCTGACTGTAGTTTTTTGTTCTTCTCAACCTACTGCTTTTTAAAATATTCTCTTATATTCCTTCTTTAATTAATGCTCTTATCTTCCTAGTCACTGAGGCTGTGTTATGTGACTCTTTCCCATTATCATTCAGACTCTGCCTTTTATTATGAGAAGGAATCTGAAAAGCAGTATAGCGGGCAGGCTTCATTTGCCCTCATGTTAAGGCTTTACCACAATAATGTCATTATCCACATTTGACAAATACAGAAATAGTATTTTAGAAAATCCTCATTGTTAGTAAGAAATAGAGCTGGCATTCTAGTTCACATTTGTTTAATTCTAAATCCTTGCATTTTCCTACTATCATCCACCTCTAATCCCTATGCTTTAAAATTCTGCAGTACCCTTCACTTTTGTTAACACTGCTGACTAGTTTATACCTTAAGTGTATGTTCTGAATAATTTTTGTCAGTTCCTTTCAGGATATATTCTGCCTTTCTAGGGCTATATATCTAACCATCCACACATATTAAATTATAGTCATATGGAATCTTCCATACCTAATGTAATATGAAATACATTGTCAGTTCTCTGTTATGTACCTTAACTGTTGTTAACTGAACCTGAAAAAAATATTTCCTTTCTTTTCCTTTAAGAGTTTGCTCAGATGCTACCTTCTCTTTGAATACTTGCTCAAACACTACAAATCAACATTTTTCCCCCTATTTCCACATACTTGGTGTTAACAATTATTTCATTGTGTTTTATATTAAGTTTGCTTACTTGTTTGTCTTTTTCCACTGGATTGTAATTATTTGAAAATAGGCATGTGTTTACTTTATTATTTTTGTTCCCTTAAGGTATTTTGCTTAACTCTAAATGTTGCCATCTAATTTGCTTTTTTTAGGTAATATGTGCTATTTGTGGCAATTTATTTTAAGACTTTTATATATTTAAAAAAGTTGATTATAGGTTTTTAACATAGCCACCATATGTTACCAGCGCTTAGTTTTATTATCACAACTGACTTAGAACATAGGATGGTGACTTCTTTTGAAATGTTGAGGATCTTTTTTTTTTTTAAATCCTCTCCTGAAGACATACTACATGGTTAAGAGGGGAAGGATGGGAGAGAGAGGGGGAAAGAAACATTGATGTGAGAGAAACATTGCTCAGTTGCCCCTTACATGCACCTGGACCAGGGACTGAACCCACAACCCAGGCATGTTCCCTAGCTAGGTTTCAAACCCCTGACTCTTTGGCCCATTGGATGACGCTGCAATGAACTGAGGTATACTGGCCAGGTGGATCTTCTATTTTTTAAAACATAAAGGTTAACATTGTCCAAGTATTCTTGATATTTTTCAATTTTCTGAGCCTGGTAGTAGTCTTACTAACTTCTTCACAGTGTTGTTAAGGGACAGAGCTTCTCTCTATTTTGTATGTTTTCAATGATCTCTGCCCAGACACCTAGTAGATGGTAGATGGGAGGTCATCTAAGACTCCATATCAACAATACTACATTTCACCTCATTGCAAATTTACTTTTATCTTTTCTCAGTCTCTGCCTAGGATGTTTATCCATCCCTCTACCTGATAAATCCGTATGTGAATTCAAGATTTTTCATTTGTGTAAAGTTCAAATGCTGTTGTTCAGGTTTGAAATATTTTATCACCTACCTTTCCAAATTGTGAGGATTCAAATTTCTAAGAACATAGTAGATATTAAATACATGTCCATTCCTCCAGTTTTACCTTATCACTCCAAAGCTAGTCTTTGTTTATATTTACTTAGGGTACTAGCTATCAGTAAGTTGTGTTGAGATATATGTGGCATCATGGTATAGAATGAGGCAGTGACAGTTGTTTTTCAGGGGTTCATATTTTAATGTTGATGCATTGGAATATTTTTAAAAATTAATTTAAAATGCTTTCTTTTTGAGGGAATAACGCTGTGTTCCCACCCTTCACATAGGAATTAGGTGTCAACTTGAATGAAAGGATGGAAAATGCATTCTTTTGTCAATGTCTCAGGATCTTTCATGTTAAGATTTACCTAAAAATAGTGACATGTTAAATAAAATTGTATTCATTCATCTCAGACCTTTGGAAATATTGTGGTTATGAATCATAAATTTTAGTATTACTATTGTTTTAGCTTATCCCCAATGTGGTGTAAATGTATGAGAACTATTGGGTGTATTAGGAAATTCATACTCGTCGACACTTCTTTCGATGGTGTTTTCCCCTCTTGTTGTCTGATGAAATGGCCTTTCTTTTAAGAAGTGTTTAATTATGAGAACGCTCACATTAAAATCTCTTCTGATGCAAAAATCATCCTGTGAATTCTGGTTGTTTGTTACTGTGCTTTTAAGGTTCCAGAGAGGTTTTGTAAACTTACTGGGTCTGCTTGAATCTTGGTTACTTGTGAGTTTTGGTATTTTTTCAGGTGATTTCTAGTCTCTAGGCCTCAGAAAATGGGATCATTTGGTTTTTAGATGGAATGGATTGGAAAGTATAAGGGTGAAGCTTCAACCCATCTACTGAGAGTTTCTCAATACTTTGAAGAGCTAAAAAATTCTGGTGCAGCTAAAATGGAGTTACTATATAGGTACTACTTTCTGACTTCTATCTCACCTCAGAACCTCTTCTTTTTCTGCTGTTCTCAACCTTTCATCTCTTAAAACCTACTTACTCCCTCTCTTCACTTTTGAGTAAATGATTTGTGTTCCTTAGAAGTGGGGGACGAGTCATTGAGAAAGAATTGCCTCATGCGTTAGCTTTCTACCTATGTAGAACATTTTCGATTGTACCTTTGCTTGCTGTTTTTCTTCCTGATCAGACAAAGAGGTGTTCCTTCACTATATGCTTTAGAACCTGTCTTTATTCCATTTCCTACCCCTTTTCAGTTTTAGACAGTCTCTCCCTTGACATGCCATGTTGAAGTCTCACCCATTCTGGAAGCACCAGAACCAAGGAACCAAGGAACCAAGGAATGCTTCATGAGGAAATGTTCTGTGGTCAGTGCATTTGGGAAACTGATACAGTTGGAGAAAGGCTTGTTGTCATTACTTTCTCACCTTTCATTTCTCCCTTAATTCCTACCATTTCAATATGACCACTATAGAAATTCTTTCAGTAAGGTTACCTGACTACCAAATATAACAGTTCTTACTTGACTGTTACTCCATTTGACATTGTTGTCCATTCCTCAGTCCTTGAAACTTCTGTTCTCTTTTCTTAGACTGTTCTTGGTCTCTTTTGGGGACCTCTTGCCCACTTTGCCTTGCCCTCAGGAACTCTCCCAAGCTCTGTCCTTGATTCTCCTCTTTTACTCTACACATTGCCCCTTGGTGATCTCACATATCTTCATTACTTCAGCTATTCCCTATTCACATTGGACTCCAAGATATATTTTATTATTCTCCCAGTTCTTTATTCTCACTCATTCTAAATATTAGCTTCTTTTAAACATATCTGTATGGCATAAGACTTTAAATCCAACATGTGTACAGTGAACACCACATCTTTTCTTTCAAACCCATTCTTTCATTTCATTTACACACATCTGTACATGGTGATTCACAAGTATATGCCCACTATTTGTCTTGATTACTGATAACCACACAGTTACTTAATTTTTGAGCTTTTGACTCTTCCATCTTCCTTATTGGCCATATACTTCATCCACTGAGATCTACTGATTGTGATACTCTGAAATTGTCTTCACTTTTAATATCACTAAGTTATAATTTAGGCCTACCTTTATTTTTTATCTGGACTATTATTATTATAGTCTCTTATCTGGTTCCTTGCTAATGGTCTTATCTTTCAAACTACTATGTGGGTAATTATCTGGATTTGTTTCTAGTTTCTGTTATCTGTTCTTTGTCATTAGAACAAAATCCACATATTTTAGAAAGATATCTAAGGTGTCTCCCTCTTGATTACTGCTGCACACCTACTGGACTATTTGCTGTACCATACTCTTTCTGCTGCTTTCTGTGTCTTTGAACACTTACTTTGTGTGGTGTGCCCTTCTCTCTGTCTTGACTCAGCAAACTTGTTTTTTAAGATTCAGTTTATACATATGGTCTTATGATCTAACTAGACAACTTTAAGCATTAGGAACACAACTTTTCTCTAGAATTTACATTGCTCTGATAAATGTATATGTAACTTGTATTATAGGACAGTTTAAGTCACACTGCAGATAGCTAATATTTTTGATATGTGGATGTTCTGAGCTTTGGGGGTATGGAATTGGGTTCAGGGCCCATTCTGTACCTGTGGGATGCCATTCTGTGAACTCCTAAAACACAGTGGCTATGCTTTATATATCTTCTCCACGGTGCCTAGCACAGTGTCTTACGTGTTAGCTATTCAAATGATTGACTGAATGAACCCAGATTAAAGATTAGCTGGTGAGATGAGTCTTTGACCTAATATTAGTACTCAAATTTAATATTTTCAACATTTTCATAAATTTTTGTTTGTTACAGTTGCATGACAAAATACCATCATGGAAAAATATTTGAAAAATCTCAATATATGTTAAATTTTGTGATTGAATTGGTTATATGAATAACCAGTCACCTATCCCCCTTCCCTCTGGCAGCCATCAGTACTATTGTCTGTATCAATGAATCTGTTTCAGTTTTGTTGGTTCCTTTATTTTGTTCTTTAGATTCCACATATACGTGAAATCATGTGGTGTTTGTCTTTCTCTGACTTACTACACTTAATATAATACCCTCTAGGTCTATTCGTGCTCTTGTCAAATGGAAAGATTTCCTTCTTCTTTATGGCCAAGTAATATTTCATTGTATATATGTACCACAACTTTTTTAAAATTTTATTTTAATCATTGTTCAAGTATAGTTTTTTGTCCTTTACTCCCATTCCAGCCCACCCGCCTCCTCCCTCCCATTTCCAACCCTCCTAGTTTTTGTCCATGTGTCCTTTATATTTGTTCCTGTAAACCCTTCCCATTCTCCCCTGAAATTCCCCTGAAATTCCCTCCCCTCTCTCCTCTGGTCACTGTCAGCCTGTCCTCTATTTCAGTGTCTTTGGCTATATTTTGCTTGCTTGTTTGTTTTGTTGTTTAGGTTCCTGTTAAAGGCGAGATCATATGGTATTTGTCTTTCACTGCCTGGCTTATTTTGCTTAGCATAATGCTCTCCTGTTCCATCCATGCTGTTGCAAAGGGTAGGAGCTCATTCTTCTTTTCTGCTGCATAGAATTCCATTGTGTAAAGGTACCATCAGTTTTTGATCCATTCATTTACTGATGGGCACCTAGGTTGCTTCCAGCACTTAGCTATTGTAAATTGTGCTGCTATGAACATTGGGGTGCATAGGTTCTTTTGGATTGGTGTTTCAGGGTTCTTAGGATGTAGTCCCAGCAGAGGAATTGCTGGGTCGAAAGGCAGATCCATTTTTAGTTTTCTGAGGAATTTCCATACTGTTTTCCATAGTGGTTGTACCAGTTTGCAGTACCCCCAACAGTGTAGTAGGGTCCCCTTTTCTCCACAACCTCTCCAACACTTGTTTGTTCCTTTGATTATGATGGCCATTCTGACCGGAGTAACTTGGTATCTCATTGTGGTTTTAATTTGCATCTCTCTGATAGCTAGTGATATTGAGCATCTTTTCATGTGTCTCTGTATCCTCTGTGTGGTCCTCCTTGGAGAAGTGTCTGTTCAAGTCCTTTGCCCATTTTTTAATTGGTTTGCTTGTCTTCTTAGAGTGGAGTGGTGTAAGTTCTTTATATATTTTGGAGATTAAACCCTTGTCTGACGTATCATTGGCAAATATGTTTTCCCATACTGTTGGTTCTCCTTTTATTTTAATACTGTTTTCTTTAGCTGTGCAGAAGCTTTTTATTTTGATGAGATCCCATTTATTTATTCTTTCCTTTATGTCCCTTGCT
>JAPYXV010004986.1:0-10909 GCA_028533065.1 Trachops cirrhosus
CTGAGCCAGCCTCTTCTTCACAGAACAGCAAGTTCACTTAAGAGAATGAGAGACACAGAACCTGTGATGACTGAGGTGTGGTGAACTGGCGAACACTCTCTCAAATGAACGTGAGCTTCTCCCTCAAGGAGAGTCAATGGGCAGTTGACACCTGACAGCACTTGTTGTCTGGATGGAATGGAAGCTCTCAGAGGAAACCCAGGATTCTGGCAAACGTGTGTCTCACCAGGGCAGCCAGACAGCTTCCCAGAGCTGACAACCATTTCCAGCGGGGTCTGTGGTAACATCAACAAATGTGATTTTTGATGATGTGTCATTAAATGCACCAACACTGGGAGATCTTGATCGCTTAGTGAAGCAATGAATTAATTTTAAATAATCCTGCAACAGTACAAGAGTCACTCAAGCAACGTAACAGAATAGGAAATACTCAATGGATTTGTTTCAGGTTCTACTTTGGAAAGAGCTTTTCAGAAACTACCTCTTGTGTAGCTTTAGTGTACGATCAAAGATGAATATCCACACTTATCTGAAAAGGTAATTAAAATGCTCCTCCTCCCTATTTGTGTGAGGCTGTATATTCCTTCATATACTACCACCAAAGTAACAAATTAAACACAGAAGCAAATATGAAAATCCAGGCCAGGCAGTAGTTTCAACTGTGCTGCTTGATCTGCCACTTTGCAGGAGGTGATTGACTGGTCTATGATAGTGATGTCACTGTTTGGAGTCCTCAGGGCAGGATTCCTGGAATTGAATATGCCATGGGAGCTGTCAAACAAGGTTCAGCCACAGTTGGTCCAAAATCGAAAACTCACGAAGCATTGGTTGCATTGAAGGGAGTGCAGTCAGAGCTTGCAGCTCATCAGAAAAAAATTCTCCATGTCGACAACCACATCGGTATCTCCATGGCGGGACTCACGGTTGATGCTAGACTGTTATGTGATTTCATGCACCAGGAGTGTTTGGATTCCAGATTTGTATTGGACAGACCTCTTCCTGTGTCTCGTCTTGTAGCTCTAATGGGAAGTAAGATCCAGATACCAATGCAAAGATGTGGCCGGAGACCATACGGTGTTGGGTTGCCTATTGCTGGTTACGATGATACGGGTCCTCACAGTTTCCAAACCTGTCCATCTGCTAACTCCTTTGACTGCAGTCACGTCCCTTGGAGCCCATTCTCCATCAGTTTGCACTTACTCGGAGAGACACGTGTCTGAATTTACCGAGTGCAGTTTGAATGAATTGGTTACGCACGGTCTGTGTGCTTTAGGAGAGACACTTCCTGCATGCGGCACAGGACCTAACTCCAACCAATGTTTCCACTGGAATTGTTGGTAAACCCTTGGAGTTTATGATTCATGATGATGGTGATGATGATGTGTCCCCACTCCTGGAAGGTCTTGAAGAAAGGCCACAGAGAAAGTCACAGTCTGTTCAGCCAGCTCTGGTGATGAACCAATGGAGCATTAAGTGGCAATACCCCGGGCTATATGTGTTTATCAAATGTGTAAGAATGCAGGAATATGCCCTGATGACGATAATCTAAACTTTGAACCAAAAGATGCAGTGGTAGAATGATATGTTTTAGGAATCGGTCCAGCTGTCTTTCCCAAGCGACTTCACTGAAACCACATTTTGGATGCATTTTTCTTTGAGAGGGTCTGTGTAATCATTTTCTAGAAAGTATAGTTATCTGTACTAGTGTTTTTATAGGAAAAATATAGTGTCTTTGTGGTTTAAAGACAATTGTGAAATAAAATTGCTTCATCTGAAAAAAAAAGAAAGAAAGAAATTCCAGCGGACTTCTAACGCTACAGACAAGAACTGAGACTTGCAAAAATGTAAAATGTAAGAAGATCCACTCTTCTCACTATGTTGTTTATTTAGGAAATACTTATTTTTCACAAAAACTATTTCTGATAAGATGTGATAGGTTATTAATATTATTCTAAATAAATTAATAATTTTCCAACTGTTTTTTTCCTTGTATGGCAAATATTGATAGCTATAACCCACATAAGCAAAATTACTTTGGCTGTCCCCCCTAGTTTGTAAGACCACAGATGTTCTGAAACCAAAATATTGCAGGGTCGCTGAAAAAAAAACAGCCCGTGGGATAAGACTCAAGGTAACCGCAGGACTAGAGTTCTCCGCCCAGGAGGAGGAGGGCTCAGGGCAAAGTCCGGGTCCCCAGGCCTGGATACTCATGACACTACCCCAGTTCTCACTCTCATTGGGTGTCGGAAACTAGAGCAGTCAATCATTGTCACCGTGGACTAGAGCCACCATTCGTTGTCACTTGAAGGATATCAAGTCTTCACAGAGGGGCACAACTCCTGCACCAAGGTGGCACATGTGTCCCGGACTCCTGCTCCTGCTGCTCTCGGGGGCCCTGACCCTGACCAAGACCTGGGCTGGTGAGTGCGGGGTCCGGAGGGAACAGCCTCTGCGGGGCAGGAACCAGGGGACCCGGTGGGGACGCAAGACTCGGGACAGGCGCATCTCCTGCACCCACAGCCCAGATCCCAGACCCACCCCCCCACTCCCGCCTCGGCCCCGCCCCTCTGCCTCTCCAGCGCCCACCTCTCACCACCGCCCCCATTTCCTTCCTCCCGGCACCCTGCCGATACAGGCCTGACCAAGGTCCCAGGACACGCGTCCTCCCCGCTCCCAGTCCCCCATACCCTGAGATATTGCAGCACCGCCACGTACGGACCAAGCCCGTGGCAGTACCGGTACACCGTGGTCGGCTACGTGGACGACACGGAGATCATGGGGTTCGACAGCGACGCCCAGAACCCGAGGCTGGAGCCGCGGGTGCCGTGGATGCAGCAGCCGTGGGTGGAGCAAGAGAATCCAGATTTTTGGGAGGAACAGACGCAGATCTTCAAGCACTATGAAGACGTAAGGAAAGAGAAGCTGAACCTGGGTGGCTACCTCTTCATCAGCGAGGCCGGTGAGCCAGGCGCGCCCGGGTCCGGTCATGAGTCTCATTCCCATGGACTTACCCAGGTGGCCCTCAGTCTCCGCTCCGAGCCTCACCTGGAGGCTGCGGCCCCGTGGGTGCCGGGCGGGGTTAAGTGAGCGGGTCTGACTTCGGGGCGGGGTCAGTGTCCTACACCTGGCAGGAAATGACCGGCTGCGTCCTGGGGTCGGATGGACACTTCCTCCGTGGGTACAGTCAGTTCGCCTACGACGGCGCCGACTACATGGCCCTGAACGAGGACCTGAGTTCCTGGACCACCGCCGACACGGCCCCCTCGATCCACAGCAACAGGTTGATGCAAGTCCCTGATGCGGACAGCGTAAGGAGCTTCCTGAAGGGCAAGTGCGTGCGCTGGCTCCGCCTGTTCCTGGAGAAAGAGAAGGAGTCGCTGCTCCAAGCAGGTACCAGGGTGCCCGCCTCCCCCAGGAGGGGATGTGTGGGCTGGGGCGGCTTCCTACAAGGAGAGGAGGAAAATGGGGCACTGACAAATGTCCCTCCTGCTCAGGAGAGGGAAGAGGCCCCCAGGTGCCCTCATTCTGTGACTCACCCGCAGGCCCAGCTTTCTCTAAAGGACAATAAAGGACTAGGCCTCTCCCTGAAACACCCCACAGCGGTTCCCTCACCTGGTGCACCAGGACGCTCTCCCTGGTTCTCTGGCTGAGACCTTCTCTGCAGGACTGACTTCAGGTTTTCTGAGTCATCAGACTCCACCTGAGTCTGTGTCTCCCCACAGAGACCTGGACACTCCTACCCTAGGTTCTCACACTGATTCTGGAACTTTCCAAGAAATAGGAGATTATCCAGGTGCCTCTGTCCATGCTGGTGTCTGGGTGTTGCTCTCCCTTCCCCCACCCCAGCTGTCCTGTCCACTCTCAGGGTGGTCACATGAGCACTGCTGGAGTGTCCCATGACCATGAAGTTCCTGAATTTTCTCACCCTCTCCTCAGACCCTCCAAAGACATATGTGACCCACCACCCCATCTCTGACCATGAGGTCACCCAGAGGTGCTGGGCCCTGGGCTTCTACCCTGCGGACATCACCCTGACCTGGCAGTGTGATGGGGAGGATCTGACCCAGGATATGGAGCATGTGGACACCAGGCCTGCAGGGGACGGAACCTTCCAGAAGTGGGCGGCTGTGGTTGTGCCCCCTGGAGAGGAGCAGAGATACACGTGCCTTGTGCACCACCAGGGGCTGCCTGAGCCCCTGACCCTGAGATGGGGTGAGGAGGGGATGTGGACTCAGAGCCTCTCCTCAGGGCGTCCCTGAGCAGGTCAGGACTCAGGCCTGAGGTTGACCTCTCACCTTCCCCTCCCAGACGCCCCTCCTCAGACCACCATCACCATCGTGGGCATCGCTGCTGCCCTGGGTCTCCTTGGAGCTGTGGTCGCTGGAGCTGTGCTGTGGAGGAGGAAGTGCTCAGGTGGGCAAGGCATGGGGGCTGAGTTTCCTGTCCCCCTGGGGGTCAAGCCCAGGTGGAACTGTGCTCTGCCTCCTTAATGGGCATCGTGTCCCCACACGGGGGCTTGTCCATCTGGGGCCTATTTGCTAACAGTGACTCGTTAGTGAGGCCCAAGGGAAAGTGAGGAACACATTTATCACCTGATGATTCCAGCAATGGGGACTGATTCCCAGCTGTCAGAGGTCAAAGGGGAAGGTCCCTGCTGAGAACAGACATCCAGATGGGCAGTTGGTCCAGTCCCTGCACACATATTTCCCACGTATTTCCTGATCCTACCCTGGGTGTTGAGTTCTGGAACCTTCCCTGTGCCTCATGAGTGTGGGGCTCCTTTAGGGTCACAGGACCCAGCCTTCCCCCTGACTCCTCACAGAACATTTTCTTCCCACAGGCAGAGGCAGGAAGAGCTGCACTCAGGCTGCCTGTACGTCTGGGTGTTGGGGAGGTGACGTCTGGGACCCTTGGGAGAGTGTGGGCTGGAGTCTGTGAGGGGGGCTCCCCCACCCTGTAACTCTGCTGTTGTGTCTTCCCCAGACAGCAGCAGTGCTGAGGGCCCCCAGTGTGTCTCTTACAGCTCCTAATGGTGAGACCCTGAGGGCAGGAAGTGGGTGGTATTTGGACTGAGGGGCATTGAGGGGGGTATTTGTTTTGGGGACTCTCAGGGTGGGACATTCTGAGCCTGTGGGGGATGTGGGAGAATGTGACACTTCTGAGACTGACCTGAATTTGTTCATGACAACTTTCTTTCCCAGCGTGACAGAGCTGCCTTGTCTGGGTTTGGTGCTAAACAGTCATTGCAGCCTCCCCTTGAGACTTTAAGGGTCCCTGTCTGCTGTTTCCACAACAAGTATCTGAACATATCTGCATTATATTAAATTTAGCTATATATTTTTATATATGAATTAATCAGAAGTGATTTAGAGTAAAAGCTCCAAAGTGCATTGTTTTGGTAGGTGTTATTCTGTCTACACCTTCACCCCATTTGTTAACCTGTTCTAAGTCACTTTAAATTCATAAACTTACCATGAGGGTTGGAGACAACCAGGAAGGGACAGACTGTGTGCCATGGGACAAGGGGACTGAATGGCTCCCCAGTGATGTTCCCTGTGACCACCTGTGCTCCATGCACAAGTACGGGTTTCTTCCCGCACATCTGAATGTACCTTCTGGACTCTGGCTGTGGCTGGTTGAGTCCCCTGATTCTAACTGAGTACCACTTTGTAGCCTAGGAGTCGCCCCAAGCTTCCAGGCCTCCCTCATGTAGACCGCAGGGGTGTCCGAGTGAGCATCAGAGAGCTGACCAATCAGAAGGTGAGGACACCTGCTTAAAGCGGGAAGTGTTCCAGCGTCCACTGTCCTTAATCCACTGCAGACACTGCTCTCATTCTGTGGATGCTGAGTCCTGGAAGGTCATGGCCAAGGAGCCCATGTCCTTAGTGGCTTCCTCTGAGAGTTCCTCCCCAACAGAAAGCCCTCGGGCCACAGGGTCCGTCTGGCTGCTGGGCTGAGAACAGAATCAGGAGACAAGGGACCAGCGAGGCAGAAGGGAAAGTTGTAGGAATCTCCCATGGTTCCAGGCTGCAGGTGCTGGGTGTTCTGACGTGGCTGTGAGCGGTGGAAACAGTGGGAAGGGACAGGACCCTGAATGCATTTGGAAGATGGATTTCACAGCTTTTCCTAAGGATTCAATCCGGGGTGTGGAAAAGGAGTCAGAGAGGGCACCCCACATTTGTACTGTGCCAGCAGAAAGATGGGGTTATATCAGCAGAGATGCGGAAGACTCTGGCAGGAGTATGTGTGGGGGAGGAGTGGGTATTTCAAGCGTTCAGCTGAGGAGAAGGTCAAGGTGAGATGTGTGTTAGACACACCAGTGAGGTGTCAGGTTGGACAGATGAGTGTGGGGACCTTGAGGAGAAATGTCTGGGCTGGAGACATAGGTGTGGAGGTGACGCTATGAAAATGACATTAAAGCCGTGAGCATGGATGAGGCCACCAAGGGAGCAAGGACTGTGGAAGAGGACAGAACAAGGACTGGACACTGCACCCACCTGTCCGGACAGTGGGGATGTTCTTCCTGGTGACTGTCCAGCCTGGTGACGGCCATGTTTCCCCATCACAGATTCACCATTGGATTAATGTCCTTCATTAGGAATTTACAGGGAGATATTCTGAGATTGTCCTGCTGTGCTCTCCACCACTTCTACACTCACCCTCCTTAGCCCCTCTCATAACTTCTACCCAAGTCAGTATAAATATGATGATTGTCCTGTGTCAGCCCTGGACATTTATGAGTAGGGTGTGAAGCACAGCACAGGGGAAGCCGGCAAACATATTGTTGTGACTTTGTTTGGTGTCCGATGGGTATAGACTTTTCGGGGAGATTGCTTAATAAGCTATGTAAATGTGTAATCATGGAGTTCCATGGCTGAATATAACATTATACAATGTAATATAACATTGTATGTCAACTGTAGTTAGAAAATAAAAAGTCTCACAGACATGGACAACAGTGTGATAATTGGGGTGGGGGCGTGTATCGGTGGTTGGGGGGATAAAGGCTGTTGGAAAAAAACAAATGAAAGAAAAAAATTAAAAATATTGTGAGTTGAAAAAAGTCATAATTTGGACTTCATGCCCAACATTTTGACAGCAGCAATGGGGAGAAACTTATGTATTTCGTAACAAGCCCACAAGCCATCCTGGTCTCAACCAGATTTGGATCCACACAATTCAGTGGTGAGATAAGGCCCAGGCTGGCAAAATGACTTAAACACACATTTAAATGTTTTCTTCCTCTGGGTGAGGAAAGGCAGTTCATGCATCGTCCTATGAGGGTGGAGGTACATGATGTGTTCCTTACCGTGGGGGAAAGTCAAGTGGAAGGTGGAGAAAGTGGCTCTCGGTTCAACATCATGAAAACCTTGGCATGGTCATTGTCTGCAATGATACCCCTGAGTGGTTTCTGGAACAAATAATGGAACCCAATATTTCGTAATTTAAACATAAAAGGATTTACATGGGTGTTATTGGGGGCTCATTTTATTTCAGAAAAAGCCACAGAACAGACCTGAGGTGTGAGCAGGGAGAGCTGTGGGACTAGAACCCACAGGGAGACCAGCCCCGTGTCACTCAGGTTGAACAGTGAGGTTCCCTTAGGTCTCTGAGTGTGTAAGGCTGCCACTCAGGCCTCCCCTGAGCTTCTCAGGTTATATGTGGCCCCTTTCCTTCCACACACACCCCCTTTTGGTCATAAACCAATCAAAGCATGCATTGCTGACCAAGCCTTCGGGTGGATAGGAGGCCCCACAGTGCTGGGAAGGCTCACTCCTGGGCCATCTCAGAGTCAGCGTCTGTCTTGCTAAACAGGGCGGACCCCTGGGAACCAGGCCAGACCATAACCCCAGACGGCATTGAAGGTCCAGCTGTTATTATTCAGAGAAGGCGGGGGAACAGGAGGCAGTCAGAGCCTTCATGTCCTTGTTTGTGAATGTTCTGGATCTTTTCCAGTTTTTCAGCTGCTGGGACCTGAGTCTTTTTGCAGCTGGTCATAAGTTGTGTTTTTCTGCCTCTAGCACAACATTTACACACCAGTGACAACAGTAACTGTACTAAACCCACAACACTGATTAAGAACAGAAAATGTCTAATATTAGAGAAGGAAGCGTCTGAGGGGAACAGGTGTCTCAGCCACCAAAACTCTGTGTGTATATCATCAGAAGTTTTATTAACCTAATAACGTCTTCCTCCCTGGTCCACTGTCCTTTCTACCTTGTGTGTTGTGGTTGTCTGAACGAATGAAGACTGTTACTATTTCATGATTCAGAAGCTCTAATTTTCCTTCTGGCCACATAGTTTCCATAGAAATGACCTCATGGGAAGGATTGGGTTCAATTTCCCAATATATTGGATTTCCAGTATCAATAATGTCATAGACTTTATTAACCTCAGGCAAAGTTATTTCGCCTATAATTTTAGTGTTACACCACATTCAAGTAGTATTTAACATAAAGATGGTGTTATTATAATAAAAATCACTTGGTATGACAGAATTCTCTACCCCTCCCAACAAAAATACCCCTTTTCCATATACCAGATACTGTTATTTGTTGGGGGAGAAACAACAGGCCAGGATTGGGTAAATTCCATATTCCATATAAATTGGGGGCGTGACCATCACCTTCTTAAGTTTTACAATTAGACGGTGAGATGGGTCCCCATTACTTACTTTAATAAATTTGGCACACTTACTTCCTGCAGGGAGTATCCCATGCTGGCGAGGATGGTCCCTACACCAGCTGTTCAATACTGAGGACCTGAGCTTAGGACCTCACTGACGTGCCTGGGCTTTTTACACAGTACATGGTAGTTTGCCTTTCCCATCGAAATTTTCCAAAATGCAGGGGGACTACATGAGTCCCATGACTGTCTGGCCTGGGCTCCCGCTCCCATTCCAGTGGCCACGTTTTCGAAGCTACTTCCTGCTGCGTTTGCATCAGCACAGACAACAGGCCTGTGGAGTGCGGGTGCAGGCAGATCCCGCTGCTGGGTCTGCGCCTGAGTTTCCACAGTGTGTCAGTCTGTTCGTCCGTGGAGTAGGCCTCACTGTCCTTCTGTGCCGCTTCCCGCCCTTTTCCTGCTTCTGGAGCAGCACTCCCTCTATGGGACCCACTTTAGGCAAAGGGTCTTTTTCTAACGAATGATGTTCTTCATTGACTGCAAGTTCAGCTGGTCCCAGAACACCAAGGCCAGCCCCTAATCCTCCAAGTCTCCCCTTTTATTCCCTTTAGAGGGTGGGTGTGGTTGGATCCACCAGGGATGTTTTTGCCATTGTGCAGCCATGGCCAGGGAGCAGCTGGGATGTACAGAATGGACCCAGAAATATTGACTTTCCCATGAACAGTTAAATGGGCCATGGTAACCCCAAAATGAGCTAGAGTTCCAGTGTTCCAAAGAGCTTCCCATAAGCATCCAGCACTCAGGAGAGTGGGGTATTTACAAATATAGCTGCCCACCAAGTCATAACAATCATTGTTTAAATAAGGAGCCATTGATTTTTTTCTTGTTTCACAGACATCCAGCCACAGGCACGTGGCTGGTGAGTCCAAGAACCAGACACACTGTAACAGAGAGAGTCAGTCACTGCAAGCCTTTCCCACCACATGCAGGTACTTCTGTTAGCTCTTCATCATCCATTGCTGTAGCTACACAACACTCATCTAGGTGGGTCCATATGTGATTCCACCAGGGCAATTATCAGGGGCATGTTCTTGGAGGAATTTCCCCTAGATGTGTCCTTTATGAAAGTCATATCTAGGAAAAATGTACCAAAGCTTATAATGATAGGAGAAGCCCAATGTGTGGGCAACAAAGCATTAGCTTCATTATCATAATGAATAATTACAATACCATTGTCTAGTTGGTGGGAAAGATGAGCAGATACCCAAGTTAAGGTTTCCATATCTAAGAAGGAAGGGGGTCTGGATAGACGGGTACTGTTTCAATCAGGAAGCCGTAAGGAGGATAATAACAATATAAAATCATCTTAATGTACATTCCATCAACAGCAGCATCAATTTGTAAGCCTACATGCCCCGTTGCTGTGTTGGGACAGCTGTCTGCCTGCCTGGTCAGTGGCTTCTCGCCCTTGAAAAGTCCTTGATCTCCACTGTAGATGGAGGCGAGTGTCAGGGAAGGGGAAGATCTCCATGCACTGTCAGGCGCCTTCTTTAAATGAGAAAGGTGAACCCAGGGGTTAACTCCTCTGAGTTAGGCTGCTCATGGGTTAGCTAGTACTACCTGGTAGGGTCCCTCCAATGAGGTTGGAGAGAGTCTTTACTCTGATGTCTCTTCCAACAGACAGAATCTGCTGGTTGTAAGCCATGATCTTTGAAATCTGTGTCTCCCGGGAGCACAGTGTGAAATGAATTGGTTACTAATTTATCAGTGTTTTTCAGCTGGTTAATAAGTCCCTGACAGTGGTGTAGCAGGTCTCCTTTCAGCAATATTGGTTCACACCCCCCTTCACCTAGATGCACAGGGAGGCCAGTGACCAATCCCAAAGGAGAAAGTTCATGTTTACCAAAGGGTGTGGTTCTCGGGTTGAGTAACACTCTAGGGAGAGCTTCTGTCCAGAGCAGAGGGAAGGCTTCTGAAGTTCTGTCCAGTTGAATTTTGATTGTCCCATTGCTGCATCCCCCAGTCCAGAGGGTGGGAGTGAGGGGCACATGAAAGTGCTGCAGAAGGGGCCAAAGGTTCCAGACGGATTTTGTGACTGGCCCAGTGAAATGGGTCCTCAGTCACTATGTCACTCAGAGGGAATTCCCCAATGGGGAGTTATTCTTTCTAACAAGAATTGCCAGTTGTTAAGGCTGTTACTCTCCTGCAAAGGCAACACCTCAACCCAGTGAGGAAACACACAAGTCATCACTCATGTGCATTTGTGTCCCTGACACGGTGGCAT
>JAPYXV010004987.1:0-10909 GCA_028533065.1 Trachops cirrhosus
GAACATTTAAAGATGTCCTGGAGGTTCCTAAGCCTCTCCTCATTTTTTTGAATTCTTATTTCTTCATTTTTTTTTCTGATTGTATGTTTTTTCTTCCTTCTGGTCCACTCCATTGATCTGAGACCCAGTTTTCTTTCCATCACTATTGGTTCCCTGTGCATTTTTCTTCATTTCACTTATTGTAGCCTTCATTTTATCATCTAATTTGCAAACAAAATCAACCAATTCTGTGAGTATTGTGATCACCAGTGCTTTGAACTGTGCATCTGATAGGTTGGCTATCTCTCGGTCACTTAGTTGTATTTGCTGTGGAGCTTTGACCTGTTATTCTTTTTTTTTTTTTTTTTTGGTCCTGTTGCGCCTGTTATGTATGGGGGGCGGAGTCTTAAGTTTTCACCAGGGCAGGGCAACCCAGTCACTGGGTTGTGACGCTGTATGTGGGGGTGGGGTCAGAGAGGGAACTCTGGTGCTTGCTCTGCTCTCGCATTTCAGTCCCTTCTGCTGCTTGCCACAAGCAAATTGGGCCCTTCTGGTGCTGATTCCCAGGTGGGTGGGCTTGTGTATATTCTAGGCCCCTGTGGGTCTCTCCAAGGAACTCTCCTGTGAGGCTGAGAGTCTCTCCCAGCACCTCAACCTCCACAAGTGTTTTCAATCAGTGCTTTGAGGCTTTATTTCCCAGCACTGGGGCCCTGGGTTGCACAGTCTGTCTCACTGCCTGTTTTTCACCTGGTTTATCTGCGCGTGAATGTGTAACTGCAGACAGCCAGCTGCCTTGTGGCGTCTCACTGGGTCTGCTCGTTGCCTCCCTGTGCCTGTGCCCACCCCTGGGGTTTGCCATGGGGGTCTGGTAGCCACTGCTTGCGCCCTGTGCACCCAGGTCTGCCAGCCACCGCTTTTTCCTGCCACGACCCCTCTCAGCCGGCCGCCGACTCCGCCCCTCTTACTGGTCTGGATGAATAATTGTTGGACTTCCATACAGTTCAATTTTCTGTCCTGGTTGTTTTTTGTTTCTAAATTTTGTTGTCCTTAATTTTGGTTGTGCGAGGAGGCACAGTGTGTCCACCTACGCCTCCATCTTGGCCGAAAGTCAAGACCTTAGAGTCCCATTAACCATTCTTGTTACTTGAATTCTAGTTATGCTTTTACTTGACCTACTGGCTCTATCTTGACCTCTTAGACAAGATGGAGAAATGGGCCTCATGAAGGGATTGATGGGTTTATCGCGGACGTGTTCACCGGTAGCATCCTTGTTGCAGAGACAGCGAGGTTGATGTATTTTAGTCCCTTATCTGATGCCAGAACTTTCCCCTTGAAGTGTCTGTGCTAAATACCCATATGACTGTTTCTTACAAGTCTTAGAGACCTGAACCAGCAGTTTCTTTTGAAGCCCCTCGGAGGTGGGAAGGTGGGAGGCTTTGGCCTCATTAGCCTGGCACTCAAACCAGCTGCAGTTGGCAGGATGTGGGGGAGATACGGCCACGCACGTTTCCTATGTAGGCCAAGCTTTATCATGCAATGCCTGTGTGTCACAGGGGGGACTTGGAAAATGAACCTGGTGCTTCAAAGCTGGGATGAAACTGCATTTCAGGGCTGGCCAGGGGCTGGGATTCAAGGAAGCAAGCAGGGCTTTGTCTAGCTTTGAATGGGCTCTTTGTGTCTTCAAAAGAGGGATGCAAACACAAACACAGTCGCAAATGAGGCTTTGTGTGAAAAATTTGGCAATGTTACCTTCTGCACTTTTGATGCGTGGGGTTGCTGCTCAGGACCTTAATAGCGAAAACACAAAGGAGAGTGTTTCTTTGGCTACTTCCCTGGAAAAACACGGTCCCCTCTTCCTCTTCCTCCAGGGTCTGTTAACCAGGCAGCACCAGGGAACACACACCTGACTTCCCAATTTTTCCTGTGTTGTGAATGTGGGTATGGGATGGAAGAGGGAGAGTGGAAAAATCTGCTGAAGGAGAAAGCAATGCATCTAAACCTCTTTAATGGGTTGGTTTTATTGTGCTTTGATGAGGCCTGCATGAAACACCTGTGCCTCATCCAGCCTTTGTTTATCATAGTTCTTGGTTTTTATATTTACCACATTGCGTATGTGATGAAACAATTAGGAAGGAGAGACTGGTATGTAAAGGAGTTCTTGATAGAGTGTTGAGGGGCCTTTTGGAACTGGGCCATGGCAGGGTGATAACAATCTCAGGCTGCCGATAGTGTAATGCAGGTGAGCTGGAGCAGTGCCAACGCGAGCCCTTCCCTGGACTGTCAGGCCACCTGCCAACAAGGTCACAGTGGACTCGATGAGATCAAATGCCCTCAGGAGGTCACAGGTGTGTGAGGATGGCT
This sequence comes from Trachops cirrhosus, assembly GCA_028533065.1. Classification (NCBI taxonomy): domain Eukaryota; kingdom Metazoa; phylum Chordata; class Mammalia; order Chiroptera; family Phyllostomidae; genus Trachops; species Trachops cirrhosus. The sequence goes on from JAPYXV010004987.1 coordinate 2,341, forward strand.
CTTAACTCATGATGCTTCCCTCCCAAGTGTTCCTCCACATCTGAAATGTATTCAAGCATTTTCCCCCTCATACCTATGACTGCAGGCCGATTGAACAGGTGGGCTCAACTTGCAGACCATAAAAAGTGGAAGACAGGATGCCTAAGAATATAAATGCTTCCTAGGGAGGGCAGTGAATTAAACTCATTTTCAAAAACCTGTGTTACTATCCCAGGGCTGTATTAAAATATTTCTTCCTTTAAAAGAGCCATACTTTTATACCTTGCTGGTGGGAAAAACATCCATATAGTTTCTTTGGATCTGTTTTTGAATAAATGCGGGGAGCAGGTGTGTTCTGGCTCCTAGTCTCTCTACTCTCACGGATGACTGGTCTTCCTATGCAGGAAGGATTTCAAAAGAGCCTGTTTCTGTAACACATTTCACAAAGCCCATATTTCATCTCTTCTTTTTTTGGAAAGGTGTGGTCTTTGCCACTCTTTCTGAAAACACGAAATTGATCCAGTCCAGTCACTAGGATCTGGCTGCTGGCCAAGACCTTGCGTGGAGGTGCACCTGCCTCAGACTCCTGAGGTAGCTCAGTGCAAACAGCCGAGGGCAGCACTCACGGAGAGGGTTGTATGGGGCTCACGTAGTCAGTATGGGCCTCTCACTGTGAAGAAATTGTTCTGAAATCCTGAAAGGAGTTGATAGAAATATCACAACAGTGTTACAAATGTGATTATTCAAAATCTCAGGCAAGCCAGAATTGTTTATTCAGATATTACCACCAGAGACCTCCATGCACAAGGACATAAAAGCACAATTCTGCAGCTCCTGGACGTGTAACCCTGACGTTAAGTCTCAATTTCAACTCTTTATTTAAATTAGCTTTGGCCTGTCCTTCTGAATCTCTGGAGCTTATCGCCCTGGTGCTGCCCCTGTGTCTCTCCTTCAGAGGAAGTAGGATAGCTCACGGTATTTGATAGGTCCTGGCTACCGCTGTTAGGTTGGACCGTAGCTTTTTGCAGCGTTGAGAAGCTAATGAACATGCCCAGGAGATACATTTTCTTTTTCTTTTTTTGGCTTGGTCTTCATTGGTCTGTTGTGCTCACCTTGAACTCTCTTCGGCTTGAGACTGCACACAGGTCACAGGCATGTAATGGATCCAGTTGTGTGCACATGCGCACAATCGTATACACACCTGCCTGCACGGGCCTGTGTGCACGCAGAAACTTGAGTGTGCCTACCCCATTCTGGTTTTAACTGGCGTTTTCCACATTTCAAGATTTTCTTGCAGAATAATAAAGGAGAGAGACATTTAGGAGCATATGTAAATGTAAATGTGAAAATGTAAGTGTGAAACACTCCTAGAATAACGTGAAATCTAACTATATGAATTCCCTAGTAGGTGCCCCTCAATGAATCAGTAACTAAAGCTTAATAATGAGGGAGTGGACTTATATGAAATTTTAAACAAAAGGAAACAGTTGACATTCAAAGTAAATAATATGAAAACATTAAAGGTACAAAAGAGAATAGTCTAAATTGCTAATGGCAAATTCCAAATAAAAAATATAACAATCACAAAACGTTAGGTGATGAATTACACAGATGTACAAAATAAATAAAAGGAAAATGGAGAACTGAAGGAAATAATAGGAAGTAATATTTTAATTATTAAGTAGGTAAGAGAATAAAGAAAAATCAATAATGAGATTGATGGACTTTATTTAATGATTGTATCTTGAATTGTATTCTGAGGAAGAAGTGAGTGAAAATACAAGTAGAAATTAACACATATGAAAATAATAAATTTACAGATAAATACTAGAGTCTTTCTTTCTTTCGTTCTTTCTTTTTATTGTTCAATTATAGTTGTCCCTATTTTCCTCCCATTACTCTCCCCCCCACATACCCCCCTCCCACATTCAATCCTCCCCTCCCCATTGTTCTTGTCTATGTGTCCTTTATACATGTTCCTTGATGATCCTTCCAATTCTTTGCCCCGTTATACTCCTCTCCCCTCACCTCTGGTTCTGTCAGTTTGTTCTTCATTTTCATATCTCTGGTTATATTTTGATTGCTTGTTTGTTTTGTTGATTAGGTTCCACCTATAAGTAAGATCATATGGTACTTGTCCTTCACCACCTGGCTTATTTCGCTTAGCATAATGCTCTCCAGGTCCATCCATTCTGTCACAAAGGGTAGGAACTCCTTCTTTCTTTCTGCTGTGTAGTCTTCCATTGTGTAAATGTACCACAGTCCTTTGATCCACTGATTTACTGATGGGCACTTACCCAAGTGCTTCCAGCACTTGGCCATTGTAAATAGCACTGCTATGAACATTGGGGTGCATGGGTTCTTTTGAATTGGTGATTCAGGGGTATATTCCCAGCGGCAGAATTGCTGGGTCAAAAGGTAGTTCCATTTTTAGTTTTTTGAGGAAATTCCACACTGTTTTCCACAGTGGCTGCACCAGTCTGCATTCCTACCAAGAGTGTACTAGGGTTTCCTTTTCTCCACATCCTCTCCATCACTTGGTGTTTGTTGATTTGTTAATGATGGCCATTCTGACCAGTGTGAAGTCATATCTCATTGTGGTTTTAATTTGCATCTCTAGTGATGCTGAGCATCCTTTCATATGTCTCTGGGCCTTCTGTATGTCCTCCTTAGAAAAGTGTCTGTTCAGGTCCTTTGCCCATTTTTAAATCAGATTGTTTGTCTTCCTGGTGTGGAGTCATGTGAGTTTTTCATATATTTTGGAGATCAACCCTTGTCTGAGGTATCATTGGCAAATATATTTTTTCCATATAGTTGATTTCCTTTTCATTTTGCTGATGTTTTCTTGAGCTTTGCAGAAGCTTTTTAATTTGATGAAATAATGAGAGATAAATACTAGAGCTTTTATTTCTTTTTTTCTACCTTTTTTTAAAGAATCAAGACCAATAAAACAAACAAAACTCTCATGAAGGTGGCCACAGAAATAAAAGAAATAGCCAGATACCTTATTAGGAGTGATAAGTAGATGTAAATAGTTATTTGCATATACTTACATATATATATCAGAAAAATTAGAATTCTATGTAACTACATTCCAATACAGATTACACGAATGAATAAATTTTAGGGGACAATATAAAAAACTACTAGTTACAAGAGAAATAGAAAAAAATACATTGAACCTAAAAGAAATTATGAAAAATGTTTAAAAATAACCCCCAGAACTGTATCAGACCCACATGGTTTTAGGCATGAGTTCTTTCTAACAATTTTGGAACACAAATTTCTCATGCCACTGTAAATATTTGAGCACAAAAAGACAAGTTTCTCCTTTTTTTCCTTATGAGTAGTGTAACCATAGAGAACTACAGACTAATCTCTTTTAGAAATGGAAATGCAAATTTCTAAACACAGGATGGCTGCATGAAATCAAGTATATTAAAGAAAGTATGTGCTCTGATTAAGTAGGTTTTATTCCAGGAACTTAATGATGACTTAATAATAAAAATATAGATGATGATAATCCATTATGTTAGTAAGGGAAAAATGTATGACTATTCCTGATTTAAAGTAAATTATAGTGAAATAGGACTAGAAGAATAGTTCCTGCATGTAATAATAATATATCTGACCAAAATACGTGCATCATACTTAAATGCAAACATTAGAGCCTCATTACTAGTCAAGGTTGCCTGTTCCCCCATTTATATACCGCGATTGACCCAATGCGTAATGAAGACAGTATTTCACATCAGTAAGATAAAACACAGACGTTTGTTAATATCGTCAGGAAGGCCCACTGTTTGTGAACAATAAAAACGCTCAAAGATACAAAGTAAGGAGGATCCGTAGTCTTTTAGAGGCATAATTCTTAGGGAAACCAAAGATGTCAGGCTATTAGCATACCTGGACTTCAATATAAGCACATATTTTTGTTAGTTTGGAGTGAATGAGAACTTTATGACAGAAATCATAAAGGAAAATTTGAAAGTAAACAAATAAAGTCATGTTAAATTAAATTAAAAGACCACTGGGTAAATGTTTCTGAACAAATATGACAGATAGAAGATTAATATTTTTAATGCATAAAGGACTCTTACCAATCAATAAATAGATATTCTTAGAGAAAAAGAAACACAAGCAGTCTACAGAAAAAGAAATACAAGGTGTTGAGAAACAGAAAAGATAGAACAGTGATTTATCAGTAATCTTATTAACTAAGAGACTTTTGGTTTTGGGAAAGTTGACCTAGTCAATAAAAGATAATCAGTTCACTCAAGGCAGTAGAGAGAGTGGTGACTCAAATGTAGGTTCTGGAATAGAACACTGCATGTGAGTTAACACGCTTTCCTACCATCTTCAACTGCTAATATCAGTGTACTTAGTACTCACTGCCTACATGTACAAATTAACAGGGGTGGCCCATACACGGTCACTGGTTGAAGTAAATGTGAAAACCATGCCCATCTGAAACTTATAAAAGTGTATCTAAGCATTGTATCTGTTTTCCCCTGTATTTATCTATATCTGACATATACTATATTTATCCTTTTTTTCTAATTATATTTCTTCTCTCTTTGTTAAGAAGACATGGGTCAGTGAAATAAAACAAAGGGGGGAGAGAGAGAGAATTATGTCCAAAGGTAGTGCAATAATGAACATTTATGTAAGTTTAAGTCTATAGTTTTATAAAGAATATTTAAACCAAAATGTATAACATTCATACTAAAATTAATAAAAGTTGATTTAAAAAGCAGTGAAGGTTTCATTGGCCAGGTAATCAACACTTACTCTCACACTAGGTAGACCCTGAAATCTTAGTGGCTTAGCAAGTTTAAAGGTTATTTTTTACTCATATCATAGCTACTGATAGTCATATTATTTGGAATATTTGGCCCCAAAGGTTGCCATAGCAAAGGAAGAAAGTGAGTTGGAGGGTTACTTTGGACTTTTGAATGGTTTACACCATTTTTTGCCCACATTCCTTTGGTGAGAACTTGGCCATATAGCCTGACCGAACTGCGAAGGAGACTGGGAAATGTAGAGAAGCCCGCGAGGATCTCATGGGCATTATTGGTCTCTGCTTTCGATAAAGTATGAATAGGACCGAGTTCTCCAGGATGACATGGTTGCACTGTGAACTGTACAGAACCATCTTCAGAGTTTTTTCCATTGTAATAATCCCTTTGCAATAACATCATCACCTGGGACTTGGTTGGAGAGTATTGAACTTGTTCCTCTATTTTCATAAAAAGTTATCAATCAGTAATAATAATGTGCAGAGTAGATCTGCATTCTAGATTAGAGAATTAGAAAAAGGTCTGCTTTCCAGTTCTTACCTATGGGTTAATTGAGATAAGGGATATTTGGGATGAGTGTACGGGAGTTTTCCTTGAAAACTTATTCTGGGATCAAGCAGGACGCATCCACATGCTCTATAGATCCTCTGTACATGATCCCCTCAGCACTCCCTTCCTGGCCTCTCTCTCCCTGCCCTGCAGACTGCTTTCAGAGGGTCGCACTTTGCTTTCCCACCTGAAGGTGCTAATGGAACCCACCACAACACCTGCAATTGGGTTGCTAGGCACAGTATCTGTCAGTGATCCATATGTGACTCGCCAAGTGAGAAGTTTCTATCAATATGAGTTTTTTTTTAAAGTTTGACTTATGTTGAAGAATGCTCTATTATGTTCATTTATTTATTTTTCTTTGTGCCTTTTCTTTGGCTTTGACCACCTGGAAGCTCATTCAAACTGTTGGTTCAATGAGCACAAGCAGGAAGGACCTTAAGGGCTATGAATACGCACTGTACCGTCTCTCCCCCATGCTGATCTTTCATTTAGATTTATGTTTGAGTCCTGACTTTTGGTTTTTATTTCTACTTTAGTATTATAATATGTGTTTTCAAGTCACCTTAAATCCCACATGCTAAGCTCTCCCTGGGAAATCAGCCAGTCCAGAAGCTTCCAGGGATGATTAGTGGAAGGGAACATTGGCTACAAAGCCAAACTTTACAGAAAAATATCAGTTCCTTGGGCGTTTTCATGTGCATATTTTTTTAAGGAGCAGGCTTGGAAGATAGGATGTTTATGGGAAGGCAAAAGAAATGTGACAGCCAGTTTAATAAGGGACAAAGATAAATTATAGAGTCCTTTTAGGATTCACAAAGGGTTTTTGCATTCTATTCTAGAGGGCATGTTTTATATCTCATTTACGTATTGCTTCACTAATGGGTGGGGAAATAAAGTACTTCAACTGGACTGTTAATATCTCTATAAAGATAATATTCATGAATGAAAAATAAAGGATTTGCCCATTTCTCAGAATATAGAACGCTATAGATGGAGCTGTATTAGATTATAGACTATGACCTGGTTTCCATGACAACAACATTCGTTATCTCATTCTTTTCTAAGTTACCCAATTTAACTGCCCTATCCCTTTTATCACACCTCCCCCTCATTAAACACTTACCAGATCCTTTTCTGTTGCTATGTAGGCAGTGTAATAGCTTTCACAGCAGCTTGCTGAATGAAATGGGAAAACACACACACACTTGGGGAGTGTGTGTGGAGAGAGGAATTTCAGCAGTGTTTCAGGATCAAGGGATGCAAGTGGCAGGTACGTGTTCTATATATATATATACACTCACAGTGCAACCCCTGGCACCTTTTGCACAGAAATGTGTCCTGCTTTGGCTCACAGAGCTGCCATGTGTGTCGATTTGATGGAGTCTGGGTTCCCCTGACAGTGTGACAAGCTATTAATCACATGTGACCAAAATAGCACACAAAGGAGGGCACTCCTATTTTTTTCCTTCCCTGGGCGGGAATGGGTGATGTACTGAAATGCCTTGTCTTTGCATCCTTTCTGGTTTCTTTTCTTAGTCTTTGTCTCTATGCCATTCTTCATCCTTATCGCAGGACTTCTTGCTTAGAATGGAAAAGCAGGTGTGCTGTCTGGGGCGGGTGAGGTCACGGGGACCAAGTCAGTGGTGTAGGGATAACACAGAACAATAGATGCTTGTTTCATGCTGACTTGTTTCCTCCTAAGACACATCGAAGCATCATAGGCTTCATAATGATTATCTTAAAGACTTTGGCTTACTTAGGAGGATAAAGTAGGTCATATTTAAGATTTAAAACATTTTAATGGTCAAGTCATGCTGATAGTTAATACTTATTTTTGTATGGTATAGAGATACATGACTGGCATATTTATAATGTTTTTAGATGTTCTATTTCAAGGTGAGGTAATGGCATGCTGTTCTGTTGGACATTTCTAATACAAGGTCACTACTGAGACCTCAGGGTCAGAGTCTGCTGTCACACGACTTAACTGTGGTCAGGGATGGCTTGGGCATGTGATGTGTCTAGTATACCCATGATGGGAGATGGCCAACAGAGGGTAGGCTTGACTTCATGGTTCCTCTAGTGCAAGGACATAAGATTATGTTAGCTTCACTAACCTCCAGTCATTGTGGCTGAGGTTGGAGTACAGATACCGCTGAGGTTGGAATGGGGGCTGTGGTAAGGGAGGGGGGTAAGATCAAAGCCTGGAGAGTGAGTTTAATCATATTTTTAAGTAGAAGTCAGCAAATGTTCTTTGTAAATGGCCAGATAGGCTTTGCAGGTCACACAGTTTCTGTTGCAACAATTCATTTCTGCCCTTGTGGCATGAAAGCAGTCAGGTAATATACAAATGAATGGGTATGGCTGTGTTCCAATACAATTGTATTAGTAAATATTAGGCAGTTCCTATTTGACCCACACAGACCATAGGTTGCTGACCCCTATGTTTGAGAATGGTACTAGGGAGATAGCAAAATTACTAAAATGTGGGGGTCAAACAAGAAGGGTCTATTGATCAACAAATCTAGCAAGAGGAAAAATGAGAAGTAACAGTAAAAATTGACGATTAAGTGATATTCACTGTATGCATCACTCTTCAAAGTGTTTTGCATGCATTAACTCATTGCGTCTTCATAACAACAACTGCATGAAGTAAGTACTGTCTTACTGGTTGGGGAACATGAAGGTTCGGTAGTGTTCCCAAGAGTGCATAGACTAGGAATGGTGGGACTGGGATTCAAACCCAGGTTCTGAAATTCAAATCAAATTTCAAAATCCATGTTCTAAACCACTGTGGTTTATTACTCCACCTTGCGGAGCTGGTAAGTGAGAGGTGGTCAGGAGGAATTCTCTAGATGGAGTTCATGAAACTGCAGTGAAATTTATATTGTCTCAGATTGTGAGAAAGGCTGCATTTGAAGGCCAGATGGGAGAACAGGCTGTACAGGGACTATCCCTAGTACCAAAGTGTAGTAGGATGAACTGTCAAAAGACAGGCTGCTAGATCCACTCCACTGTGACATTAACTTTCTTTGCATGTGAAATACGTCATACATAAAACAGTGTCTATAACATATATTCTCTAGTGCAAGGAATAATAATCAAACACCCTTGAACCTGCTATCCCACTTAGAAACAGATTATTATCAAGGCCACGGAAACCCCACTGAGCTCAGCTGATTCCATTCCATTTCTGTCTCTGTCTAAAATAACCCATTATTCTCTATTCTAAATTAATA
>JAPYXV010004988.1:0-10908 GCA_028533065.1 Trachops cirrhosus
TATGACACATGGATATGAACTAAAGGGGGGAATGTGGGTGGGAGAGGGTGTGCAGGGTGAAGGGGAATGAAGGGGGGATAATAAGACAACTGTAATAGCATAATCAATAAAATATATTAAAAAAAGAAAATTGTATAAATCTATAAAAAGCATAAGCAGAACTTTATACTTTTTTGAACCATGAAATTGGGTTTTTGACCAGTTTAACCAGATCTAAAAGACAATTACTGATATGTGGGTTATACAAACTAACCATTTTAAGTCTCTAACTTTGAGATTCTATACCATGGTGCCCTGAGAATTCAACTTACAAGCAGAGACCAGTTGTGAAAAAGGTAGAAAATCCCATTTGCTTTTAGGTCTTGATTCATGAGATTGCAGTCAGAAATTTATGCAGATATTTATTTATTACCCTCTTGCACCCTCTCTGATCTGTGAACTTGTCATAACTTGTTAGTATACACTCTTCTAACCTTCCTCCTTTCCTGTCCTCTTTATAGAACTAATCAATACAGACACTTCAAGAAAACCAAACTCCAAGAAAACCACTCATGGTGTACAAGAAGAGGATAGAGTGATGACTGCACATTGTTTTCTGTGAGAATAACATCTTTATTAGCAAAGAAAGGCCAAATTAAAAAAAAAAGAATAAACATCCTTGGATTCTTATGATGGATTTTTGAATGCATGGAAAATTAGAGAGGATAGTGTAATGAACTTTAATGTATCATTACCCAAGTCTGCCAATTAATGCATGGCCAAGGTTATTTTACCTATGTTCCCTTTCTATTCTGCCACCCCAGAATAATTGTTTCAAGGAAATTTGAGGTAGCATGTCATCTTGTCTGAAAATATTTCAATCTTCTGTGAAGAGATTTACAATGTTATTATCACACTAAAATATTAAAATACTTTCTAAATATCACCTATGTTCATATTTCCTCCATTGTGTCATGATTTTTCAGAGTTTTTCAAGCAAGTAGCTATAAAGGTCTATAAAGTGTGATGATTGAATAAGTTAATATACCTCTTAAGATGTTTTAATCTATAACTTTATCTATAATTATAAAATCTATAATATATAATTACTTTCCTTTGTTAAATTGCATTGGCTAAGATCTTCAACTAAATGTCAAACAGTAGGACAGAGAATTGCTAATGGGACTCTACTTTTAATTCACTTTTGTAAGAAACTCCCTGTTACTTCCTCACCAAGTAACATGCTAGCAACTGCACTTAATTATACTCTTTATTCTGTTAAGGGAGTATCCATAAATTCCTATTGTGTGTATGTTCTAACATAAATGGGTGTTGAATTTTGTCAAATGTCTTTTCTAGTATCTACAAATTTGTTCCCCTACATTCTATAAAATTCAAAGCACCAAGAAGATCATCATGGAACTTGAAAAATACACATTTATCAGAAAAAAGTAACATATTCCTAAGGCTCATTTCAATGTAAGAAAAAAGAATAATCAAGTGGGACAATTAAGCTATAGAAGGTGTTGAAATAGATTTTAAAATAGAATAATTAAAGAAATTTCTTATAGGACTAGATAGATCAGTGGAACTGAATGGGAAAGTACAAAACCCAAGTCAATTTTGGAACTTATCATATAATAAGATTCGCATTTTATCAGTTGACTAAAGATGAATTTTTAAAAATTGGCATTGGAGCAACTGGTTAGAGGTTTTGAAAATAGTATAATTACTGAGTTGTTTATATTTAATAATCTTTTTAATACTGATTTTGTTAATGATATTTTGCACACATTAATATTTTATATACTAATTAGTTGAAAATAGTGACTATTTTTCAGTAAATTCAGGAAATAATTGGGAGAAAAACTCTAAGAACATAAAAAATTGGGGACAAAGAATGCTCTCATATTTTTAAAGCATAAGAATGTGAAGAAAGGAAAGTTAAAAAAAAGTTTGACACGATAGTCATGTTAACATGAAACTCTATAATCACCCCCTAAGGAAGATGGAAGTGATTAGGATAAGGTCCCCAGGAGATTAATAATATAATGAGAAAAGTAATAGGTGTAGAATCACTTAGAGACAGAAATAAGAAGGAAGAAAAATTGAGGTAGAGTTTTGGAAAAGAAATGTACAGTGAACTATAAATTAGAAATGCAATTGGGATCTAAGCAAACCAAAAAACCCTGAACTAGGCATAAAAACTTTAAGATTCATTGTGTCACAGCAACTTGGCTTGCATGAAAATTATGCTCTGAGTCTGAATGTTAACATGTATTTGGTATTGTTGATTATGTTGAGCTAGCTTTGGTATAATCACTATTAATTGATGTCTATTGTAATGCAAAAAAGTTAAGGTAAATATATAAATAAACTTTTCTATTCAATACACAAGTACAAAATGGAACAGTAATATAATCTTAGTAACATATCAGCTGTGCAAGCCAGGATATATGCAAACTTTGATTTGGCAAAATTTATACAGTTCATCACGGTATGTGGAGACTCCATTAGCAATGCAATTGCTAAAAGAGGAAGATTAACCACTCAACCCTGTGGCTTCAGTGTTTTCTTTCACTATGTAAATTTTGATGCTTAGAGTCTGATAGACTGCTGAGCAAAGAAATTATCAAGAGATGCCCCTGAGGTGGAAAAGTAGTGAAATGAGTCATTTATTTAATTTCATATTGGTTCAAAAGGAGATATATATTTTTTATTGTAAGATTTCCATTATATACCAATAGAAGTATCTTCATCTGACTCTGTCCTCAAAGAAATAAACAATGTCAAAATTAGGTATTTTAGAGAAATAGGGTACTTTGGATTTTAAGAAACAGTAAATTCTTTGTAACTTCTTTAATTAAAATGATCAAATGTAAATCAAATTAGATGCATTCTTACTCAAAATTCATCACATGCTTATGTGATATTGAGGAGGATCATGAACACATTAGTTAGTACTTTTATTTTTTTATTAAAATCAACAAGACTCAATATTAATTCTTTCCTGTATCAGATCATCAAAATTCCTAAATCTGTGCTTGGTTTATACACCATTCCATGTCAGTAGTTCTTAGCATAAAAATTGCTCCTTGATGCTTCAATTCCCACACTGCATTGATTTTGTATATATGTGTTTGAATGTATTTTAATATACATGCATAATTTAATCTTGCAGGTAAATTCTACATACCACTGTTATACATGGAATTTAAAAACTACAATCTTGTAAACATAAGATTGTATTATTGAAAGTTTCAATAATGACAAGAAGAGCCTGCTATGATGATGTTTGCAAATATTACTATATTTAAGTTTGTTTTATCAGTGTTTATATTGCTGTTGTTCTTTTATAAAGAGAGTCGCCAAACTTTTTTTATGAGTGGCCAGATAGTAAACATATTTGGCTTTATGGGACATACATGTTGCAATTCAACTTTGCTGTAAAATGAAAGCAGCTGTAGAGAATATCTAAACAAATGGGTATAGCTGTTATCCAATGAAATTTTAATTATGGATACTGAAATTTTAATTTTATGTGGCATAGAATATTCTTTGGATTACTTTTCAACTTTTTAAAAATGTAAAATATATTCTTGGCATGTTGGCAAGGCAAAAAAACAGGCAATAAATTGGATTTGGATTCTAGAAAATATTTTGCCTAACCCTGCCTAATACTAATTTCTTTGTCTTTAATGTAAGGTGAAGTCACTACTAATGTACAGTTAATATATACGATAGATATAATTAAATAGTAGTAAATGCCTACATATACTAATTCAGTCATTCAAGACATATTATTTCCTTATGTAAAGTATATACTGGATACAACAAAAGATATGAAGACTATGGCACAGTTACTATGAGGCTTAAATCTATTGGAAGTTTTGAGTGATCTGCTCCACACATATAACACAAGGTCACCTGGGATAAGTGTCAGACTTGACACATACATAAGTTCTGTAAGAGTTCTCAACACGCAGTGATTGCTGAAATCATAGCAAATAATTCCATGATGTGTTAAGACTCAGTGGATGGCAGTATATTTGTAAGCAGATGGTAAAAAGAAAAAATAAACTGTAGATGAAAAAAGGCAAAATTATCAGCCATTATCTTATAGATAGGTAATTTTTAGTTTTTGAGAATAGATATAGTTGAATTGAGTAATTTACAGAGGGGCAATTATCTAGTTCCAAAAAATATACTGTTTTCTTTTTTTTTAATTTTAATTGTTGTTCAAATATAGTTTTCTGCTTTTTAATCCCATCCCAGCCCAGCCCCCCAGCCCTCCCCACCTTCCTCCTGTTTCCACCCCCTCTAGTTTTTGTCCATGTGTCCTTTATATTTGTTTCTGTAAACCCTTCCCCTTTTCCACTGAAATTCCCTCTCCTCTCCCCTCTGGTTACTCTCAGCCTGCTCTCTATTTCAGTCTTTGCTTATATTGTTCTTGTTTGTTTGTTTTGTTATTTAGGTTCCTATTCCAATAATTTGGTATCTACTATGTGCCTGTCACTGGATTCAGTTCTAGAGTGGTGAAAATTAATAACACATGGTTGCTGTCTTTGAGTGTTTTGCACTCTAATGGAGGGTTCTGAACTGCAAACCAACTATTATAACACAGCACAAGGAGCAGTAGAATGTAATGTCTATAAAATGGTAAAGGAACATAGCAGATATTGATTAATTCTAATGGGGATATGGAAATGTGAGAAAAGACTTTACAGAGGATATAATATTTTTTCTGAAATTAATGACACTAGGAATTTTCAAAGATAGGAGGGAGAATAAGGTACCAAAGGACAATATGCAAACTCACAAAGATATAAAGAAACAAGTTATGTTTTCCATGGTACAAAGACACAAAGGAAAAGAAGCAAAGAGGATGTTGATAGGAGGTGAAATTGTAATATTCCCAACTTAATAATTAATTAAGCGATATTAATTTTTCAGCTCTTATATTGCAAGTATATATTTTAAAAAGCAATTTTTAATTTATCTTGTTATTTCCTGGTAAAGCTATCCCAGGTATCTCAAGCATATTAATTGTGGTACAAAATCTGAACATGGCATCAGAGAATTAAAGGAGGACTTTTGAGAAGTTCACATTTAAGAGGATTGATATTTCCTATTCACATATTTAAGAAGATAGGTGGGAGATCCTGTAAGTTCAGGACAGGAGATATTATTATAAGGTTCTGCTACCTCAGAGAGAAGAATAGACCAATTCTGACCAGATTGATATAAATTGTGTTTCCTTGAAGATCTGAGGTAAACCATTCTCCCTAATGAATCTGATGTTTGCCACTCATCAAAAATAGAAGAGTATGACTACAATCATTTTTTTCTTTCAAAGTATTTTTAATCATAGATAAATAATAGAAAAAATATGATGTTTGTCAACTGGTAGTTTACAGTATTTGAATTAATCTTTTCTCATTGTCTTTAGAATTAAACTGGAAACAGTAAAGCTCAGAATTTAATGTAGATAAGATGAAAAAAAAGATGGAGTCCTGATGAATAAGCCCAGTTTTTTCTTTTTTATTTCTTTGAATTTATTGAGGTGATATTGGTGATAAAATTTTATACAGGCTTCAGGAATTCTATAATAAATCATCTGTATATTATATTGTGTGTTCACCACCTCAAGTCTCCTTCCATCATTTATCACCCCTTTACCCTCTTCTACCTCCCCCCACCCTCCTTTCCCTCTGGTAATCGCCATACTGTTGTCTGTGTCTGTGACTTTTTTGTTTTCATTTTTTGTTTTTTGTTTTTTTTTTTTGCGTAATCCCTTTTCTTTTTTTACTGAGCCCTCCATCCCCCTCCCCTATGGCAGTTGTCAGTCTGTTCTCTGTATCTATGCATTTTTAAATTTTGTTTATTTTATTTTATTTATTAGATTCCACATGCAAGTGAAATTATATGGTAATTGTTTTTCTCAACTGGCTTATTTCACTTAGAAGCAGCCCAAGTGCCCATCAGTAGATGAGTGGATAAAAAAGCTGTGGTACATTTACACAGTGGAATACTACTCGGCTATAAAATGAGAAGGAACTCTTACCTTTTGTGACAGCATAAGTGGACCTAGAAAACATTATTCTAAATGAAATAAGCCCAGGTTTTTTCTTAATGAAGGGCAAGACCTTTGTTTCTCAGAGCAAAGAAAGCCTTGGTTGGTGCCAATTTTCAGTCAAAAAAGATGTTAGGTTTTGAAGGGTTCAGAATGGACCCCATGAATATGTGCCAGTTTGGTATGCAAATTATTTTGAGCTGAAGGCAATCATAACTCTGCAGGCTCAAGAGAAACATTTACCTCTCTCTTCAAAATATTAAAATTTAATTAAGGCCTTTCCCATAATAAGAGTTGTACCAGAAATAAGTTTTTATGATCTAGCTATAGGGCAGGGCAACATTCTAATTACTGAACATCCTAGGAATCGTCCTCCTCCTCTTTGAAGCCCCAAGTATGTTATTGCATTCTTTGGCTTAGCATGTCACATCTGCCTCACTTAACCTGTGGGCTAGGTCTGTCTCTGAACCTCTTGTGTAGACTGGGTCTCTGATTCTCTCATGTATGTGGGACTCCCATCTCTGCATATGTAATTAAATTTGGTTATTTTCTCTTGTTAATCTGTCTCATGTAGATTTAATAATTTAAAATTAGACCAACCAAAAGAACCTAAAATGATGAGGAGTAATTTCTTCATCTCCCACAGTTTTCTAAGGAGTTTCATCAGTTAAAATAAGCCAATAATTGTGTCTGATTTTTGAGAATCAATGTACTTTAGAATGTTTATTTTAGGAAAAAAATTCTGTTCAACTAATTATACTAAATATACTTTTTTTCTATGAGACTTTACCTTTTTAAACTAATCTCTTTCTTAATAGATGATCTTAATATAAGGTTTTCAACTAGAAAATGAAAACATTGATCAAACAAACACTAAGCCTCAAGCTATGCAATCTGCTCAAGGTCATTTAACAAATAGGAAATGAAATTCAATTCAAGCCCAAATTTTGCTTACCCCATAATCAGCGCATTGCATTAGCTGTGTGAAACCTGTATACTAGATGCAGTTTGGCATATAAGAAACCAGGGGAAGATAGGCATGGTGATAAGACACCATTTTCCCCTCTCTGAATTTGACTCCTTTCAAGTCCAGGTGCTATTCTCTTGTTCTTACCTTGACAAATTCACTTCTGCCCCTAGGCTTTGTAGTTGCTGTTTTCTCTTTTTGGATCATTCCTTCCTCAGAGAGTGGCATGGTTTAGCCCTTTCCTCTGGGCACTCAGATCTCTGTTCACCTCTGTTTCCTTGACAGAGGCTATTTATATAGCTCATCAACCCTCTTTATTCTTTTATCCTGCTTTATATTTTCCACTTCATGTATGGCTTATAATTATATTACATAATCATATGTTATATTTGTTATCTGCTTAAATTACATTCTAGTAAATTCTATGAAAGCAGAGATTTTGTCTGTTCACTATTTTATTCTTAGGGCCTAGTGCAACTCTAAACTCATAGTAAGTACTCATGAAATTCTTCTGAAATAAACAAATAAATAATTCAGTTAATCAATTGTCTGAGAATACATTTGGGAAAAAAATGCCTAATAGTAAAACAGAGAGAAATACCTACCATGATATTATAATTAATTCTGTAAATAAAACCCTGTGGATTCCTAATAAGAAAGCAATTATTTCCAGTTTGGAAATTATGGAAGGCATCTCAAATGAGCTGGAATTTAAGCTGTCCTGGAAAGGTGGTATTTCAGAATATCAGAAAAGGGCATGATGAAACAGAGGCACATAGACATGAATTCCAGGGGCAGAGTTTATAAAGTATTCTTGTGGAAAATGAGAGTGGAATTATAGGTTTGCTTTGAGTTTCATGGAAAACTGACTGGACACTAGCAAGCAGCAGAGAACCAGGTCATTTTATTGAGGACAGGAATGCCTATCTCACCAACTGCTTTGATCAGGCAACTATGAGAAATCTGTTTATCTGAGAGACAAATGAACAGAAATAGAATCTTAATGACTCTGATATCTCTTTTTTTATTTGATTTAAAATACTAGTTTCTCATTTTATATGAAATGTTTAATTAATTTGAAGCTAACTGATTCTATTTAGTTGGTGGGCAGTTGTGTACTTGCAATTAAAGTATATCACACATCGTGAAATATGAACTGATTGAACATAGATTTTGGCAAGCTCAAGATTAGTCCACAAGGAAGAAGACCATTAAAATAGTTCTCCTCTAAGTTAGGAAATATGAATTCCAGTGTAGTATCTATCAATAATGTAATACATGAGTAAACACTGTGCCTTGATTCCCTTTATATTTAAAATTAATTTATCACAACCCAATACTTCTAATCTTAACCAAGATAATGAGGTGTCTTTACAGTGTTCTTAGATCAATTCCAGTGTGGGAGCGTTTCCCCTACACAACACCAAGCAGTTCTCATATACCAGCAGAGTGTCCTGAAAGTCTGCTCAACTCAGATGCTATCCATCTGGAAATAGCATCAGATTCCACAAGTGCAGGGCTTAGTCCTACAAAGCCTTCCCCCTTCCACTTCAGAGCCAGTCACAAGCCCGGGTTATTACCTGTACTTCTGACTGACTAGTAATAAATCAGAGGTTCTCAAGAACCGCTAGAGCAGCTCACAGAACTCAGGAACCTGTTTGCTCCCTAGGTTACCAGTTTATTTTAAAAGGATATAATTCAGGAACATCCAGATAGAAGAGAAGCATAGGGCAACACAAGAAGAAAGGGCAAGGAGCTTTCATGCCCTCTCTCCAGGCACACCATTCTCCCCAATCACTGTATGTGCATCAACCCAGAAGTTCTTCAAACCTAGTCCTTTTGGGTTTTTATGGAGCCTTCATTACATAATCAGAATTTATTAGTTTTATCCCTAGGTGCTGCCCAAGTCATCTCATTAACATAACAAAAGACACCTTTTTCACTGTTATCACTTAAGAAAATAAATGTTTAGAGGAGCTCTGTGCCAGAAACTGGGAAAGAGATCAAATATGCAATTCTTATTATAAATCATATCACAAGGTACTTCGTATAAAATATTGTTTAACTCTAAGTATCAGTAAACAATATAGACAACAAAACACATAGATGCAAGGGCAATTGCTTTTGTGATCTTTGCTGAGAAATACATTTTATTCTTCTGTTTTTAAATGATCAATATTCATATTTGTTTTTTAAATACATAGTAGACATTATAGTTATGAAGATGAATAAAATAGTTCCTTATCCTCAAAGAACTTACTACTAAGTATAAAAAATGTGTCAAGGTAGTGACTAGAAGTTTAAAATTAAAACTGATTTGATTTCAAAAATATATTCCTTCATATATTGAATGGACATATAAGCTAAACAGCATATCTTAAAGAAGAAAATTAATCAAAGTTCATCTCTAGTATTACCTATATACTTAATTAATAGAAATTAAGATATGTTATGAAAAGGATACATATATGTATATGTATATATGTGTGTGTGTGTGTACACATATATAGTAACTACTTAAAAAGTATTTATAAAAGTAACTAAGTTAAAAGGTGCTGTTGGCAAGATGGTAAAATGGAAACTAATTTTTATTAACTGCCATTGACTTTATTTCAATTATTTCTGT
Source organism: Trachops cirrhosus (assembly GCA_028533065.1). Lineage (NCBI taxonomy): Eukaryota > Metazoa > Chordata > Mammalia > Chiroptera > Phyllostomidae > Trachops > Trachops cirrhosus. Next base: position 9,646 of record JAPYXV010004988.1, read on the forward strand.
ACCTTCTGAGACTAATGCAAAAATAAAAAGAGAGTTATAAGCATAGATGTGCAAGCACATAAAACTATGCATGGTTTAAATGATCTAAGTATTTCTTTACTGATTGTAGCCCTTAAGTTCCAAAGACAAATCACTTTTTTTAAATCATGAATACAATATCCACACAGAACAGGGACTCTAACTCGAATGGATACTTGCAGCACTCTAGTGGCCATTCTTCATAAGTGCAAAGACACTTTGTAGTAAAATAAGTCACAGTGAATGACACAGGTGTTCTTGAAAAGTCAGTCTATACTCATAAACCAGCATTGAAATTAAATGTGTTATTTTTACACTGTACATAATGCAATTTACATTAGTGTATTTGTCCTCTTAATTTGTCTCTTTTCTCAACACTGCATATTTTGGAGGACAACACGTAGTGCAAAGTGATTAAGGAGGTGAGGAAATGCTGGGTTGGGTAAAAGCACATTTACAATTGTGAGTATGCAAAACACAGTTTATTCTTGTGTTATTTACTTGTTATTATATTACTTTCTATAAGAGCAACTGTAAAACTATGTTTGCCTTTCCAGAGGGGCTAGATTAAAAAGATTTTTGAGGTCATTATTAGAGTCATAAATGAAGGTAGATTAATAACAATATTCCTAGAGTGTAATTGATTTTGTGCCTATAACAAATAATTTTGCTTGGATGAGGTAGGGTCCACAAACTTATAAGAAAAAAAGTAAATTGATGGGAATATCTATGAATCATCTCAAATTCTTTACCAAAGGTTTTGTTTTCAGTTTTATAACTTTATTTGACACTCAGCAGTTCTCATCCAATTAACTGCTTATAGATTTTTCAAAGTTGTGACAGATATTGGGTTGGCCAAAAGTTTGATTTTTTTCTAAAAGATGGCTAGTAGTGCTTAGTTGTCTTTAACTTCATTTGAAACAATTTAGATTGTATTGTGACAATTGTCATATCAGTGTACATTTTTAACAAATCAAAATATGTGAATATTTATGTAGCCATTTTAATATTGAAGATGGAAGAATGTATGCAACATTTTTGGCATGTTATGCTTTATTATTTCAAGAAAGGTAAAAACACAACTGAAATGCAAAAAAAAAAAAAAGATTTGTCCAGTATATGGAGAATGTGCTGTGACTGTTTGTGTCAAAACTGGTTTGCAAAGTTTCATGCTGGAGATTTCTCACTGAAGGACCCTCTACAGTTGGTAGACCAGTTGAAGTTGATGGTGATCAAATCGAGACA
>JAPYXV010004989.1:0-10906 GCA_028533065.1 Trachops cirrhosus
AGTAAAATGACAGCAAACTCACAATTATTAACAACCACACCTGAAACAAAAACAAGAAGAAACTAAGCAAACGACTAGAACAGGAACAGAACCACAGAAATGGAGAACACATGGAGAGTTAGCAACAGGGGAGTGGGAGGAGGAGAGTGGGGGAAAGATACGAAGAATAAGTAGCAATGAAGGTAGATAGAGAATAGACAGGGGGAGGGCAAGAATAGTATGGGAAAGGTAGAAGCAAAGAACTTATGACACATGGACTGAAGTAAAGAGGGGGGAATGTGGGTGGGATAATAGGGTGTGCAGGGTGGAGGGGAATGAAGGGGGGATAATAGGACAACTGTAATAGCATAATCAATAAAATATATTAAAAAAATAAAAATAAATAAAAAAATTTAAAAAAATAAACTCAAAATGGATAAAAGACTTAAATATAAGTCATGACACCATAAAAGTCCTAGAGGAGAACATAGGCAGGGATATTTCAGATATTCCATGAGCAATATTTTCACAGATATGTCCTCTAGAGCAAGTGATATAGAGAAGAGAATAAACAAATGGGACTACATCAAAATAAAAAGCTTCTGCACAGCTAAAGAAAACGTCAGCAAAATGAAAAGGGAACCAACCATATGGGAAAATGTATTTGCAAATAATACCTTGGACAAGGGATTGATCTCCAAAATATATAAAGAACTCACACAACTCCACATCCAGAAGACAAACAATCCAATTAAAAAATGGTCAAAGGACCTGAACAGACACTTCTCCAAGGAGGACATACAGAGGGCCCAGAGACACATGAAAGGATGCTCAGCATCACTAGCCATCAGACAGATGCAAATTAAAACTGTAGTGTGATTCCACTTCACACTGGTCAGAATGACCATCATAAACAAATCAATAAACAATTGCTGGCAAGGCAGTAGAGAAAAAGGAACCCTAGCACACTGTTGGTGGGAATGCAGACTGGTACAGCCACTGTGGAAAACAGTATGGAATTTCCTCAGAAAACTAAAAATGGATCTCCATTTTGACCCAGCAATTCCACTGCTGGGATTATACCCTAAGAATCCTGAATCACTAATCCAAAGAACCTGTGCACATCAACGTTCACAGCAGCGTCATTTACAATAGCCAAGTGCTGGAAGCAACCTAAGTGCCCATCAGTAAATGAGTGGATCAAAAAACTGTGGTATCTTTACACAATGGAATACTACAGAGCATAAAGAAGGAGCTCCTACCCTTCACAACAGCACTGATGGAATTGGAGAGCATTATGCTAAGTGAAATAAGCCAGGCGGTGGAAGACAAATACTATATGATCTCACCTATAAGAGGAACCTAATCAACAAAATAGACAAGTCAACAAAATATAACCAGAGACATGGAAATAAAGAACAAACTGACAGTGACCAGAGGGGAGTGGTGAGGGGAATAACAGGGCAAAGAAGGGGAAGCGGCAAGTCAAGGAACATGTATAAAGGACTCATGGACAAAGACCACAAGGTGGGGGGAGTGAATTTAATGTGGGAGACGGGGGTGGGTAGGGCAGGGTAGAGTATTGGGAGAAAAATAGGGACAACTGTAATTGAACAAAAAAAAAGATATACAAAGCCTGAGGATGTAATGTAAGTTGTGATGATAACACTGTATTCTATAATTGAAATGTTAAGAGGCTAGAACTTGTGTTACCAACTGATAAACAAGATAAATATGTGAGGTGATGAATATGTTAATAACTAGATGGAGGGAATCCTTTCACAATGTATACATATATCAAATTATTATGAAGTATGCTTCAAAAACCTTATAATTTTATATGCAAATTATAACTCAGTAAAGCTGAAATTTAAAATTTGAGTTTTACATTGGTCATTTAAATTTGACACTCCTGCTATATATAGAAACAGAAATGTTGGGTAGGATATTGTACATACAGTCTAAAATTTAAGAGAGTTGTCTGGTGTGGGGATTTAATTTAGAAGTCATCAGAATATAGTGATATTTAAAGTAATGGAATTTAGAAAGACTGATTCTGGAGAGGACATAAAGAGGGAAAGAAGGCTCCTGACCCAACACTGCAGTATCGCAATATTTAGTGTTCAAACCAAACAGAGGGCCAACATATAAATCCATAAAAGATTCCTTATTGTAGAAAAGCTGTAGAAAACCAGAGCTAGACTCTGTCTATTCTCCCTGACTGGCTTCCTCTTCTGACAGAACTTGACCTAACTTGATATCCGATGTCGACAAGTCCAACACTCCACACATTCTTCTAATACCATACCTTGCCCTGTTCATCACCCCAGGCTTGGATATCCTTGATCAACCTAGAAAAAAAACTGATTTTGTGATAACTTGTTTGGGCTTGATGTCTAATTGTTGCTATCCTCTCTACTTCTCTTTACTTACTTCAAAGTTATCAGCGTATTGTGAACTAAAAGCATTTCTCATTGCTTATATAATCTAACTCCTTCCTAAACATAGTCCCTGGCATTATAACATGAAATTAATAGGTATGAGAGTTTATTTTAGTGGTTTTATTTGGGGCCTAAGGTACTGACACTGAAATAGTACATACTAAGCTGATACTAACTTAAAAGGTTGATTTAAGAAAAAAATTAGAATTAGCATTCTCTTTATTAGTATTTAATTTTATGATAAGGTATATGAACTATGTACAAGGTCTGTCCAAAAAGTATCCAGCCGTGTACTAAGAAAAATGAAGACATTTGTTGAAGAAGATACAAGATATAAGAAACATTGTACATGATGACAACTCAGTCCCCTTCAAAGTAGTCTCCTTGGGACCTCACACAGTTCTGCCAGTCACCATCAGCCTCCCTGTTGTATTTTCCTAAATCTTATCAATGGTCTGAAATCTCTTCCTTTTCAATGGTGATTTTAGTTTGGGGGAAAGCCAGAAGTCACAAGGCACCAAATCTGGGCTGGAGTGGGGTTGAGTCCCCTGGGTGATTTGATGTTTCACCATGTATGAGTGGATGCACTGTCACGTTGAAGCTGCCAATCATCAGTTGCCCATAGCTACAGCCTTCTGAATCATCTGAATAGTTTCCTCGGAGCAATGTTAAAGCTTAACACAAAATTTGATGCAGATATGTTGCTCTACTCACGCCGCCATTTTGAATGTGACAGCCACACAGTACACATGCTCACTCAATGGTGTCTTCCGCCCCCAATGACTAGTACAGTGAGGTGTCCTTATTCACACATGCACATCCCAGTCCACTCTCCTTGACTGCCAGGTTGCATTGATGTTGTGCAAACTGTTCTTGTTATATTAACAATGGGTGAACTTTTCCCAGACAGACCTCATATGTATTCAAAATATTCTACTTAAAGTTGTTTACAGGCCTCAGTTATACACAGGCATGGCAATTTAAAAAAATAATCTCTGGATAAATTCTAAAAGCTCTGAAGATCTATTTTGATAGAAGATATTAAATTATGAAAGTTTTTTGGCTTAAATTTGATTATGCCCATGATTTCAATGTGTTTCTAGATTTAAAATAACATTTGAACTGTAATGACTCTATAGTGGTGCACATGATGGGATTCATTTTAGAAGTGGCATTTAATCAGCATTATCAACATCTTGAACTACAACACAAATGTGTGTCCATTATTCACTTCACCACTCAGTACTCAGAGCCACCTGTCACCTAAAGATTACTACCTATTACTGAGTAAAGTCATGAGTGTGGTGGGCAGCCTTTAAAATTGGTCTCCAGTGATCTCTGTCTTCTAGTATTCATACCCTTGTGTGGTCTGCTCCCCTTGAGTTTGGTCAGTTTAGTGACTTCCTTCTAAGAATACACCCGAAGTGATGGTATATCAGAGCTTCAGCTAGGGAAAGCCTGTGACTTCCATCTTGGGAACTCTGTCATGCACTCTCTTGCTCTCTCTTGTTCACTCTGGGGGAAGCTATATGACATTTATGAGGACACTTGAGCAGCCTAAGGAGAGGCAAGGAGCTGGCCAATGGCCCATGAGGAACTGAGGCCTGTCAACAACCTCATAAATGATCTTTCATGTCCAGTTAATTCTTGAGATGACTATAACCCTGGCTAATGGTTTGACTGTAACTTCATGAGAGAACTTAAAACACAGACACCTAATTTAAGTCATACTAAGATTCCTAACCAATAGAAACTATGAGATAATAAATGCTTATTGTTTTAAGGCACATAAGTTTTGGGGTATTTTGTTGCACATATACAGATAACTAATACAATGAGCAAACATATTAACACTAAATTGTTAATGAGTTCCTTCTAAAGCCTTCCAGAGTACTTAATTTCTTAAGGATTTATGAGAGCACAATGCTTAACCCTAAGTAAATCATCTCTGATGGTTGTGTTTAAGACTCTTCAATATTGTTTGGGCACAGTCACCTTCCTGAACACCTGCAGTTGTGCCATTTCTGCTTTGAAGAATTGCTCTGAGACTGGTAAGGTATAGGTGACACAATTTTCTATTGGCAAATTCCTATTTTAAACATCTAATGACTTCAATAAATAATATGCAATATAAATATGCACATATCACTCACTGTCTCCCATCATACTTGTCCAATCATTTGGAGGTGGTGATGAATTTTAAGTGTGGTGGTTTCTTCTTGGTCTCGTGATAGTGTTTGTTTGTATTTTGGTCTCTTAATATAATTGATGCAGACTAGGTCACAAAGCACTAAGTTACTAGTCAGGTTTTGGTTTTACTGTCCAACAGTCCTGAGCTCATTTAATTTTCATGCATATGATTATTATCAGTAAACTGTTGAAGGCCTCCTTAGGGGCTATTTAAACCTGATCTTTGACCTGGAACTATTAAGGAGCTCTAGTTCTTGCTCAAGTGGCACAGCATCAAGGTGCTCATGCTGCTGGTGTTTCTGAAATGGTTCTTTTATTTAGCTACAAGGGTTTTTTTTTTTTTTTACCTTGCGATATTGAAAAACAAACATGCTACTCTTAGCCCAGTTCTTGTGCCAATAACTGCATGGAACCTCAGGTTCTTTCACACTTGATCTGCCTTGCTATTTATTAGGCTCACTGGGTTTGGATCTTAGTCCTTCCTTCTAAGGTAGAATCTGCTAAATTTTACCATTCAATTTGATACTTCCTGTAGGTGGCCAGGATTTACATGCATTCAGTTCTTGGACTCACTGATCAGTAGCCTCTCCAGAAATTCTATGGGTTATGCCATGGTGAAAAAAATATGTGTTCTGTGAATCTGTAACTGTCAATTGGTCTATAAATGTTGATTGGTCAAAGTGGTTGACATTAAACATATTCTACAGTCCTAGTGATTCATTATCAACTTTCCCGATTATTAAAGAGTGAGGAATGGTAAAAGCCCCCACTATAATTTTGGATTTGTCTCTATCTCCTTTTGGTTCTTTCAGTTTAACTTCATATATTTTGAAGCTCTGTTTTTATGTTTACATATATTATTATGTCTCCCTAATAAATATTCCTTTTTATCATTATGATGTAAACTTTGTAAATATCTTAATGTTTCTTGTCTTGAAATCTGCTTTGTTTATAATATAGCCACACCAGCTTTCAAATACATATTTTAGAATGATGTACTTTTTTCTATTCTTTTATCTTCTGTACACCTGTGTATTTATATTGATAGTGTATCTCTTTTATACTATATGTCAGATATTACCTTTTTGTGCTCTACAAAAGGTAGTGTGATAACCTCTGCCTTTTAATTGGAGCACTTAGTCCATTTACACTTAATGTAATTATTTACATGTCTGCACTTAAATCTACCATTTTATGATGTGTTTTCTATTTATCCCTGTTTTCTTCCCCTTAGTTCCTCCTTATTTAGGATTGATTGCATCACTGTATTACTGCATTTTCTTTCCTTCTGACTATTTGGGTATACTCCTATCTTCTTTTTAAATTGGGGGTCTAGGAGTTACCCCATGCACCTTTAACTTGTCACATTCTATTTAAAATTAAAGTTGTACTGCTTCATATAAAATATAATAATCTCATAACATTATAATTTGATTTATTCCTTCTCTTGTGTTATTGTTTTCATATATTTTACATCTGTATATATTATAAATTTTGTTTTGTTTTACTTAATAGTATATATTTTACAAAAATTAAGAGAAAAGACAGTTTCTATCATATTTACTCACATACTTAAAGTTTCTAGTGCTCTCCATTCCCAACCATAAACATGATTTTCTATGTAGTGTAACTGCCTTCTGCCTGAAGAAATTCCTTTAGTATTTCTTATAGTGCAGGTCTGCTGCTGAAGAATTTTCTTAGTTTTACTTATGAGAAAATTCTTATCTGTTTTTTTCTTATCTTTATTTTTGAAGAACATTTATTACTGGGTATGGAATTTAGAATTGAATTTTTTCTTCTTTCAACATCTTAAAGATGGTGTTCCTGGTATTCTGGTCTCCATTAGTTCTAATGAGAGTTCAGCACCATTCACATTATTGTTACTTTCTATAGAAGTATTATTTTTTTCTTATTTGCTTTCAAGATTTTCTATCTTCAATTTTCAGCAATTAGACTATATTGTGCCTATTCTTTACATTTATCTTCTTTAGACTTTGCTGAACTTCTTAAATATATATATTCCCAAGTTAGAAATTTTTTTAGCCATTATTTTAAAAAATATTTTTCTGCTCCATTTTCTCTTACTCCTCTCTTTCTGAGACTATAGTTATATGTACATTATATTTTTATAACAATATTCCATGGGTCTATAAATCTATGTTTTCAGCTCTTTAAAAAAATACATAGACATTATTCAAACTTATAGTTCAGACTTGTTCTTTGTTATTTTCAATCAGCTATTAAGTCCATGCCATGGATTTTTATTTTAGATATTTCATATTTTATTTACATTTTTAAATTATACTTATTTTATATTTCAATCAGCTTATTTTAACTTTAGAATCTCTACTGAGATTTTCTACTCATTTTTAACATATATGTTGACATTTTTACATTTGTTTTAAATATATTTTGTAGTTCATAGGTTAGTCAGGAGCTGAAAAACAACACAAATAATTTGAATAAGAAAATGTAATATAAATAATTATGAACTGGTTCCAGGAGATGAAGAGAACTCTAAAGAATATGAGTATATAAATAACAGATACAGGGTGCAGACACTGCCTGTGGGGCTGAGGCAATAATAGACATGGAAAAAGTCACCTCCACCCACAAGACTGAGATTCAAACATCTTTGGAGACAGTATTTCTATGACCCACTGGATGACAGGAAAGTTCATGTGTTTCAGGGTAGGGATGGATGGCAAGCAGAAAATCACCTGCTTGGTTGCCCAGCCCAATGGCAAAACTAGTGGGAAGCTGCCTGCTGAGTGTCAACTCATGGGAAAACCACCCTGTGAATGTCACACACAGTCTGTCTACTGATTGCCTCATGCTGTGGGGGCCAGAATTTATCAATAAAATAATAACAATAACAATAATAATAATAATAATAATAATAATAAATAGTAGTAGTAGTAATAGTAGCACACCAGACCCAGGAAGAGAAGCTCCTTCCTCTTGCACTGTCCTACTCAGTACCTTTCATTAACAAAGCTTTACATTGCCAGTGGGCAAAAGCAAAATGCTTATAGACTAGTTCTATTGTCACACAGCAAGGCAAATAAAGGTAGAGTTGGAGTTGAGAAACAAATTGACAACTGCCAATTTGAGCACAAGTAAAAATGATGCTTTAAAATTCTTGTCTGCTAGGTCCAACATTTACATTATCTTAGATTTGATTTCTTTCGACTCATTTATCTCTTGACTGTGAGTCACATTTTTCTGTATCTTTGCATTCCTATCAATTTTTCATATGTGCTAGACATTGTGGATGATATACGGCAGAGACTACATACTGTTATTCTCTGGAATGTGCTGACTTTTGTTCTAACGGTCAGTGGAATTATTGGCTGTCACTCTGAACTTGTATAGGCTTGGTTTTATACTTTTTGGCCTGAGTCTCATGGTTTATGCTTAGACCTATGATGGATCCTTTAAATACGGGACATAGTCTTTACACTTACAACATGAAACTTGTAAAGTTTCCATGAATAGCTTGAGTTTACCAACATGACCAGATTGAAATTCCAAACTCCACTTTCCTTATGGAGGGCAGCAATTGAAATCTCTTTCCACCTTTCAGCTGTTGCTTTCTGCTGGGATCCATGGAGCCTCCACCATGTGTATGCATATCAGAGGTTAACCAGGGATTTGAGGAGAATTTATACACAGATTTTAAGGCTCTTCCTTCTGGTGTGGCCTTCTCACCAGGATTTCTCCACTCAATTTCCAGAACCCCTGACAATCCTCAACTCCATCTTCTGACATCTCAAGTCAGTAACACAACAGCTATCTGCTTATTTCCAGGTACTCTTTACCCTTCACAATAGAGTTCCCTCAAAGAAACACCACATTAAAGTATACCCCATTCGGTGAAGTTTTCTTCCTTTCAGGGTCATATCCTTTACAATCCCCACCCTGCTTTTTGTGGGTCTCAGGTTCCTGAGATAAACTACTCTGCCAGTACTGGAATCAGTACTAGACAAGATGATTTCTAGGGATATTTTTACTCTAAGGGCTTTGAATCAAACTTCAAGCAGTAAGTAAATACCAACACACATAGAAAAATATCTCTGTGCTTATTTAAAGAGTTATAAATTGTACTTATAAAGTATAATGTGTATTGCACTTTAAAATATACTGATTGCAGGCCTAGACCTGATATTAATTATCCCAGATTATAATAAAATGGAAAATAGGATAAATGTGTCTATATAATAATTTATCTGACTCCCTCTTTCAGAATCAGCATTATTACATCTTCATAACAAATAACTTTGTTTATTTGAACATACTTATGTATATGTACATAAAAAAGAGATCACCCTGGTGTAAGACTTCATATTGTTTTTGAACTTGCATAACCCTCTTGTTTGGAAATGTACAAATACTTCTGCATGGGTGAATTATTGCTTCACCACAATCCATTAAACAGGGAAGGTCTCCTGGGCAAAGCATCAGTTCACATAGCACAGCTGGCAGAAGAGAAGTAATTGGGGAAAGAATTTATAGCTCAGTGACAAGCAGACATCTTCAGTGGCCTGTTTCTTTCTTCTCTCATTAGCTTATCTTAAGTTCAATTTCCCTGCAACTGTAAGCTGCACATGGCTCCATCTTTGTTCTGACAGACCTCAGATAAATCGAGTCTTCTGTAATACTAAATTCTATTCCCCCAAAAAAGGTTAATAAGAAGAGCAGCTCCTCCTTAATAAAAGGGGTATTGACCGCTGTCTGCAGATTGAAGATGAATGGAGGCAGGCTGTCTGCATTACTTTTTCTTTTTTTTTTAATCATTAGTCACGTACAGTTTCTATTCTTTACTCGTATTCCAGCCCACCCACCCATCCCTCCCCTCTTCCCTCCCACTTCCAACCCCCCTAGTTTTGTCCATGTGTCCTTTATATTTGTTCCTGAAAACCCTTCCCTTCTCCCCTGAAATTCCCCTGAAATCCCCTCCCCTCTCCCCTCTAGTCACTGTCAGCCTGTCCTCTATTTCAGTGTCTTTGGCTACATTTTGCTTAATTCTTTGTTTTGTTGTTTAGGTTCCTGTTAAAGGTGAGATTATATGGCTTATTTCGCTTAGCATGATGCTTTCCAGCTTCATCCATGCTGTCCCAAAGGGTAGGAGCTCCTTCTTTCTTTCTGCTGCATAGAATTCCATTGTGTAAATGTACCATAGTTTTTTGATCCATTCATTTACTTACGGGCACCTAGGCTACTTCCAGCACGTAGCTATTGTAAATTGTGCTGCTATGAACATTGGGGTGCACAAGTTCTTTTGGATTGGTGTTTCAGGATTCTTAAGATATAGTCCCAGCAGTGGAATTGCTGGATCAAAGGGCAGGCCCATTTTTAGTTTTCTGAGGAAGTTCCATACTGTTTTCCATACTGGTTGTACCAATTTGCAATCCCACCAACAGTGCACTAGGGTCCCTTTTTCTCCACAACCTCTCCAACACTTGTTGTCTGTTGTTTTATTTATGATGGCCATTCTGACTAGTGTGAAGTGGTATCTCATTGTGGTTTTAATTTGCATCTGTCTGATAGCTAGTGATATTGAGCATCTTTTCATGTGTCTCTGGATCCTCTGCGGTTCCTTCTTGGAGAAATTCCTATTCAAGTTTTTGCCCATTTTTTAATTGGGTTTCTTGTCTTCTTAGAGTGGAGTCATGTAAGTTCTTTATATATCTTGGAGATTAAACCCTTGTCTGAGGTATCATTGGCAAATATGTTTTCCCATAGAGTTGGTTCTCATTTTATTTTAATACTGTTTCTTTAGCCGTGCAGAAGATTTTTCTGTGATGAGATTCCATTTGTTTATTCTTTCCTTTATGTCCCCTGCTCTAGGGGACGTGTCAGTAAAAATGTTTCTGTGTGCAGTGTCTGAGGTTTTCCTGCCTATGTTCTCCTCTAGGACTTTAATGGTGTCACAGTTTATATTTAATTCTTTTATCCACCTTGAATTTATTTTTGTATATGGTGTAAGTTGGTGCTCGAGTTTCATTTTTTTTTTTTTTTGCATGTGGCTGTCCAGATCTCCCAACACCATTTGTTGAAGAGGCTATTTTTATTCCATTTTATGTTGCTGCCTCCTTTGTCAAATATTAATTGACCATAGAGATTTGGGTTTATTTCTGTGCTCTCTATTCTGTTCCATTGGTCCATGTGCCTGTTTTTATGCCAGTACCAAGCTGTTTTGATTACAGTGGCCTTGTAATATAGTTTAGTATCAGGTATTGTGATCCCTCCTACTTTACCCTTCTTTCTCAAAATTGCAGCAGCTATTCGGGGTT
>JAPYXV010004990.1:0-10906 GCA_028533065.1 Trachops cirrhosus
AAAATATATAAAGAACTTACATGACTCCACTCTAAGAAGACAAGCAACCCAATTAAAAAATGGGCAAAGGACTTGAACAGCCACTTCTACAAGGAGGACATACAGAGGATTCAGAGACAGATGAAAAGATGCTCAATATCACTAGCTATCAGAGAGATGCAAATTAAAACCACAATGAGATACCACTTCACACCAGTCAGAATGGCCATCATAAATAAAACAACAGACAAGTGTTGGAGAGGTTGTGGAGAAAAAGGGACCCTAGTGCACTGTGTTGGTGGGATTGCAGACTGGTACAACCACTATGGAACTTCCTCACAAAACTAAAAATGGATCTGCCTTTTGACCCAGCAATTCCACTGCTAGGATTATATCCTAAGATCCCTGAAACACCAATCCAAAAGAACCTATGCACCCCAATGTTCACAGCTGCATAATTTACAATAGGCAAGTGCTGGAAGCAACCTAGGTGCCCATCAATAAATGAATGGGTCAAAAAACTATGGTACATTTACACAATGGAATTCTATGCAGCTGAAAGAAAGAAGGAGCTCCTATCCTTTGCCACAGCATGGATGGAGCTGGAAAGCATTATGCTAAGCAAAATAAGCCAGGTGGTGGAAGACAAATACCATATGATCTCCCCTTTAACAGGAACCTAAACAACAAAACAAACAAACAAGCAAAATATCACCAAAGACACTGAAATAGAGAGCAGGCTGACAGTGTCCAGAGGGGAGAGAGGAGGGAATTTCAGGGGAATATCAGGAAAAAAAGGGGAGGTGTTTATAGGAACAAATATAAAGGACACATGGACAAAAACTAGGAGAGAGTGGAAATGGGAGGGAGGTGGGGAGGGATGGGAGGGTGGACTGGGATGGGAGTAAAGGACAGAAAACTCTACTTGAACAACGATTAAAATAAAATTTAAAAAAAAGAAAAAAGGGGGGGAAAAAAAAAGAAAAACAAATGTTAGGGACAGCATATGGTACCAATTTCCAGGGAAAGGATTTTCCTTCACCCAGTGCCAAAGTCAAGATGGGGATCTTCTTTTGCTATTTCATTTTTTTGGCTTAGAAAAATAAGCTTTTTATTTTTAGAACAGTTTTAGATTTATAGAAAAATTGTGAGGATAATGAAGAGAGTTCCCATATACCCCACATCTAGTAGCCCTTATTATCAACATCTGAAATTATTGGTATGGTCCACTCATCACAATTAATAAACCTATGCTGATACATTGTTAGTAACTAAAGTCCATTCTTTATTCAAATTTATTACCTATTTTTGTTGTTATTGTTGCAGGATCTCATTCAGTATACACATTACATTTAGTTATCATGTCTTCTTAGCCATATCTTGGCTATGACATTTCTAAGAATTTTCTTGTTTTTGATGATCTTGACACTTTTGAGAGGTGCTGGTCAGATAATTTGTAAAATGTTCCTCAGTGAGAATTTGGTGTTTTTCTCATGATTAGACTGATTATGGGTTTGAGGGAAGAAGATGACAGAAATAAACTTCTACTTTTGTCATAGTCTATCAAGTGTACATCCTATCAACATGGCTTATGACTGTTGATCTTGGTCCCCTGGTTGAGAGAGAGCTGGTCAGATCTCTCCACTGTGAAGTTTCTCCCCCTTCCCTTTACACCCTGTCCTCTTCAGATGGAAGTCATTACGTGCAGCCCACATGCATGGAGTGGGGAGTTATGCTCCATCACCATCTTAAGGGTAGAGTATCTATATAAATTACTTGGAATTCTTTTGCATGGAAAATTAGTCTCTTCCCTCCCATTTATTTATATCACTATGGATTCATGGATATTTATTACTTTGAATTATAATTGAAAGCTACTTGATTTTGTTTCTTAAATTCTCCCAGTTTTGGCCTTTGGGAGCTCTTTCAGTTAACTCCTATTTCTCTTTGCCATCTGTACTCTTATAATAGTGGACTTTAGTTTAGTTTTTTTTGAGCACTTAATTACTTTCTGGCATTATAAGATATCTCAGACTCATCTTGTACTTGTATAATTTTTGTTTTAGTCCTAGAATCAGCTATTTCTCCAAATAGCTTTTATTTAGAAATCAATTACAAACCAAGATCTGAATATTGAGTGTGTTCACTGCTACTGTTTGTCATTGATTTTAGACCCTCCTAGCTTACAAAGCAAGGAAATATGTGTCTATACTAACCCATTCATCTCTTGATTAGGCTAAATATGAGTTCCCACTGTAATCTTCACCTCTAAGCTATTATGCACATAGACTATTCTAGCTTTCTTCCCTTGTAAACTCTTACTCTAACAGTAAAAAACTGGTTCCCACTATCTACTATCCAATTTACTTAATTATCCAATTGCAGTGTATAGGTACAACAGTATTAGAATTGTTAACCTGTGCCTTCTGGGAAATGACTTTATCAATTTGAATACAGCTCTTATGTGCAGTTAATATTACCTGTTGTACAAATTCTATTCATTTCCAAAGTTATTTAGGTCAGCTCCTCTTCTCCCCATCTCATTCAATAAGCTTACTTCATATATTTGTAATACACTTAGATTCTTTTGTCACAATCTGCCTGCCATCCTGGGATCCTCCAACCTCCTAAGTAATTTTTAAAAAATGTGCATACCATAAGGCTCACTCTTTGTGCCTCACTTCCTCTTATAGTGAGGATAGCCTTTGGGGATCCCAGTTTTAGGCAGAAGTCTTCTGTTGGAATCCTCCAAGGGCTGGTCTTGGGCTTTCCACCCTGTTGCCCATCTGCAGGTAGCCATCATGGTCTAAACAGAAACACTCAGGGCAAAGCTACTTTTAGCATTCACCCCCTTGTTAGCGTTCTTGCTTTCACTGGGTTTTGACTGACACAATATTGCTCTATATAAAATAAGAGAATATGGCTTTAGAAATATATTTATAACACAGAATTTTATATGAGGAAATTCTGTTATTGTTACTTTGTTGATGTTTAATTTTATTGAAATGATTTCTGTGATTTGAGAATTAGTTCCTGTGCATCTCTGAGTGTCATGTTTTCTGATTGTCCTATAAACAATGGTTAATGTGCAGGTGGCTGAATAAAAACTGAGCTAGAGACATATGAAAAAGTACTTTCAATAAATATTAATGAATAAACATTCTGTTATCACCATGAGAGACTTCAGCACACCTGTTTTAGAGAGATACCAGTGTTTTATCCATTTTAATGTCACCCTTCAATGACCATGTCCAACACGCAGGGTAAGAAAAATGACTGTGGGACTCTCATTACTCAGGTTTGTGTTGCAGGATCACTCATTGTGTCGCCACCATTATGCCTCTTTCTGTTTCTGGTAGAAAGCATTCTGACACTGTTGTTGGTGCTACTGAATGAGTTGTTGTGCCCAAAAGAAAATATTTGTTTTCTTTTTCTTTCCTTGGACTCAAATTATGAAAATTTTTGATATGTCTCAGATATGGCAGCAGTGAAATGTGTACCATGAACTCAAGTTCACAGTGTCCTCATTATGGTGTAGTTAACACCCTGATGGTTGCGTTCCAAGGTGTGATGATGTTGTATAAGACTTGTTAGAAAACAACTTTTGACAATTTAAGGGAGTTATCATCTCTTCAAAATAAATTTACATTATCCTGATCGAACAATTTGGGATGTCACCTGAAAAATATACTCACCTTCAATCTATGGTGACCTCAACATTCAGAAATCCACATTATCTCTGAAAGTTTTTAAATTGCTTTGTGAGGAAGGCATCAATCCCATTATCCATGGTTGCATTAAAATTCATTATGCACTACTATTTCTGAACTGACTGGGAGAATTTTCTCAGCTTGACATAAATCCTTAGATGGTAGAGACTAATAATCATTGTGAGAGGGAACCACATTTTCTTTTCTTTTTGTTTTCATAGTTAAACATTTTGGTTGCATTTTCCTACATTAATTTGGTATAAGTCACTTACTCATTGATCACTGAATTAAGACTGTAAATCATGAAGGAACAGAAAATGTTCATTCTTATGAAAAAAAATCAATAGTACTATGCAATCCTTTCTAGGCAGGAAAAACATGTAACCTCAATGTTCATTATTTTAAACTGTGGAATTCTTTTCTTGAGCCCTCCTTTTCCTTTGGGCATATGATATGAGAAATCAACTATATAAATGCTTTATATCCAAGAAAGTCAATAGAGCATTATAGTAGAGCATTATAGAAAGAATATGAGCTTTAAATAGAGTTTGAATCCCAACTCTACTGTTTAATAACTATACAACTGTAGCTAACTTATTTAATCCTATTAGATATTGGTTTCCTCTTTTCTATGCTGGGAAATAACAATACTTACAAGGCTGTAGCAAATATTAAGTCAGTATATAACGTACTTATCATATAGTAGGTACCCAATAATAGTTGGAATTAATATCATTATATTATTGTTACTAGTATTATCACTATAATTATTATTTGTTACCAAACTATCAAGCTATGTTGACAATATCAGACAGAAAAAATATATGGCCACTTTCAGAAACAGATTAGCCTGAAGAAGTTATAATATAAAGAGCTCAGACATAGAACACTTGAATGATAATTAAGTAGTGATAAAGAGGGAGGGAGAAGATAATTGAATTCATTGGTTCCTAAGGATTTTTTCCCCCAATTAGTAGTCAAGCCCACTTCTGGGAATATAGCCTAAGAATCCCAAAACACCAATTCAAAAGAATATAAGCACCCCTATGTTCATCCTAGTGTTATTTACAGTAGCCAAGATCTGGAAACAGCACAAATGCCCATCAGTAGATGAGTGGATAGAAAAGCTGTGGTACATTTACACAGTGGAATACTATGCAGCAGTAAAACAGAAGGAATTCTTACCATTTGCAACAGCATAGATGGACCTGGAGATTATTATGCTAAGTGAAATAAGCCAGTCAGTGAAATACAAATACCATATGCTCTTGCTTATATGTGAAATCTAATGAACAAAATAAACTTCAAACAAAATAACAAAATAGAACAGAGGCATGGATACATGAAACAGACTGACAACTATCAGAGGGGAGGGAGGGAGGATAGGACTGGATTAAAGAAGGTGAAAGGATTAGCCACAGAACATATATGCATAACCCATGGACACAGACAACAGTGTGGAGATGGCTTGAGGGATGTGGGATGAGGGCTTGGTGGAGGTGGGAAAAGGGGGGAAATGGGAACATTTGTAATAGTGTACACAATAAAAGTAAAGAAAAAATATGTCACACATGGCAAAAAAAGTCAATCTCATGGGGTTAAAGAATCAGAATTTCATTTATTCCATTATTCATTTGTTCAAAATACTCCATGTTTATGTTGTATGAACTATATGCTACGCATTGTAGAGGAAAGACCAAGGCATAGGAGAATGCAAAGAAAATTTTATCTGAAGTAAACAAGGTGATTTTTTGAAACCATAAACAAAAAAGTTGCCCACCCTCACCAAAAGATAGGGACTACAAATTGATAAAAATATCAGGTACTTTCATAGGATTGAGAAAAATTAGAGACATTTCAAATTGGTAAAAATACATAGACACTGTTACCCACCACTTGAGAGAACATTAATTGTGGCATTATTTGGGAGAGGTAATTTGAAAATATCTAAATTTAAAATGCACATAGCCAGAAATTCCAACTTTAAGAATTTGTCCTATAGAAATAATATGTTCAGAACATAAAGATATACATACAGAAAGGCCAGTTGCAGCATTGTTTATAACTGCAAAAAAGGAATGGGGAGAACAACATAATACACTAGTCATGTACTGCTGTGTAACAAATTATCCCCAAAGTTGCTTGTTTAAAAAAAAACAAACATTTATTATCTTAAAAGGTTTTATGGATCATGACTTTTCTTGTGGCATACCTAGGTGATTCTGTCTCTCAGGTGCTTACAGTGAAGATATATTTGTCTTATTTGTTTAGTTTTTCTTTTGTTTCCCTTGCCAGATGTAACATATCAGAAAAAATATTGCTATAAGAAGTGTCTGACATGTTCCTACCTATGTTTCCTTCTAGTATTTTTGTGGTTTTGAGTCTAATATTTAAGTTGTTAATCTACTTTGAGTTGATTCTTATGTGTGGTATAAGAAGGTTGTCTAGTTTCTTTCTTTTTCTTTTTTTGGCATGTAACTGTCCAATTTTCCCAATGCCATTTACTGCATATGTTTACCATGTTGTATATTCTTGGCTCCTTTGTCCATTATTAATTGACTATAAAGGCTCAGGTTTATTTCTGGGGCCTCATTCTGTTTAATTGACCTATATGTCTATTTTTAATGCAGACTGTTTTGATTACAGTGACCTTGTGGTATAGTTTGATAATGGGTAGTGTGATTCTATCCAATTTTGTTCTTATTTCTCAAGACTGCTGTGGCTATTCTGGGTCTTTTGTGGTTTCATATAAATTTTTTAAATATTTGTTCTAGTTCTGTGAAATATGCCAAGTACCATATGATTTTACTTATATATGGAATCTAATGAACAATATAAAGTAATAATCAAAATAGAACCAGACAAAGGTACAGAGAACAGACTGACAGTTGTTACAACGAGAGGGTTGGGTGATAAAGGTGAAAGGATTAAGTAAAAAATAAATTAAAAAAATAAAATAAAATAAAATAAAATAAAACTAATAGGCACAGACAACAGTATGGTGATTACAAGAGGGAAGGTAAGGTGTGGGATGTAGACAAGGGTAAAGGGGGTATAAATGATGATGAAAGGAGACTTGGCAAGGTGAACACACAATACAATATACAGATGATGTACTGTAGAATTATACACCTGAAACCTATATAATTAACTAATGTCACTCAATAAATTAAATAAAAAATGTCAGTTGTAAAAAATACTAACAAAAAAATTCTGGAGTGGAAGAGGTTGATCAGGAAATTACTTTTTCATTATAAGTCTTTCCATTGGCCTTTAAAAATATATATTTTATTGATTATGCTACTAGTTGTCCCATTTTCCTCCCTTAATTCCTCTCCACCCTGCACACCCCTCCCACCCTCATTCCCACCATTTTGTTCAAGTCCATGGCTCATACATATAAATTCTTTGGCTTCTACATTTCCTATACTATTCTTAACCTCCCCCTATTTTTTACCTACCATTTATTGCTACTTATTCTCTGTACCTTTTCCCCCTATCTCCCTGTCCCACTCCCCCACTGATAACTCTCCATGTGATCTCCATTTCTGTGGTTTTGTTCCTGTTCTACTTGTTTCCTTAGCTTGTTTTATTTTATTTTTTTTAGGTTCGATTGTTAATAGCTGTGAGTTTGTTGTCATTTTACTGTTCATATTTTTATTCTTCTTTTTCTTAGATAAGTCCCTTTAACATTTCATATAATAAGGGCTTGGTGATGATGCAACTCCTTTAACTTGACCTTATCTGGGAAGCACTTTATCTGCCCTTCCATTCTAAATGATAGCTTGACTGGATAGAGTCATCTTGGATGTAGGTCCTTGCCTCTCATGACTTGGAATATCTCTTTTCAGCCCCTTCTTGCCTGCAAGTTTTCTTTTGAGAAATCAGCTGATGGTCTTTGTAGGTAACTGTCTCCTTTTCTCTTGCTGCTTTTAAGATTCTCTCCTTATCTTTAATCTCAGATAATGTAATTATGATGTGCCTTGGTGTGTGCTTCTGTGGGTCCAACTTCCTTGGGACTCTCTGAGCTTCCTGGAATTCCTGAAAGTCTATTTCCTTTGCCAAATTGGGCAAGTTCTCCTTCATTATTTTTTCAAATAAGTTTTCAATTTGTTGCTTTTCCTCTTCTCCTTCTGGCACCCCTATGATTCGGATGTTGGAACATTTAAAGTTGTCCTGGAGGTTTCTAAGCCTCTCCTCCTTTTTAAAAAAGATTTTATTTATTTTTTTAGAGAAAGGAGAAGGGAAGGAGAAAGAGAGGGAGAGAAACATCAATGTGTGGTTGCTTCTCATATGTCCCTCACTGGGGACCTGGTCTGCAACCCAGGCATGTGCCCTGACTGGGAATTGAACCAGTTATCCTTTAGTTCGCAGCCCGTGTTCAATCCATTGAGCTATACCAGCCAGGCTTTCCTCATTTTTTTTTTAAGTTCTTGTTTCTTCATTCTGTTCTGGTTGAATGTTTATTTCTTCCTTTTCCTCCAGATAATTGATTTGAGTCCTGACTTCCTTCCCTTCACTGTTAATGACCTGTACATTTTTCTTCATTTCATTTTTCATAGCCTTCATTTTTTCCTCTAATTTGTGACGATATTCAACCAATTCTGTGAGTATCCTGATTACCTGTGTTTTGAACTGTGCCTCTGATAGGTTGGCTATCTCTTCATCTCTTAGTTCTATTTTTTCTGGAGTTTTGATCTGTTCTTTCATTTCAGCCATTTTTTTTGTCTTGGTATACCTGGTATGTAGTAAGGAGCAGGGCCTTAGG
This sequence comes from Trachops cirrhosus, assembly GCA_028533065.1. Lineage (NCBI taxonomy): Eukaryota > Metazoa > Chordata > Mammalia > Chiroptera > Phyllostomidae > Trachops > Trachops cirrhosus. The sequence continues at coordinate 8,458 of JAPYXV010004990.1, forward strand.
TGTTCACCAGGGTGGGGCAACCCATGTGGCTGCATTGTGATACTGTATATAAGGGGTGCTGAGAAGGAACAGTGCTGCTTGCTCTGACTTCTGCCAGTTTTCAGTAACTTCCCTCACTACTCACAATCACATTGGGACCTACTAGTGCTGATTCACATGTGGGTGGGCTTGTGTACATTTTAGGACCCTGCAGGTCTCCCCAGTGAACTCTCCTGTAAAGCTGTGAGTTTCTCCCACTGCATCAACCCTCACAGGTTTTTTCAGTCCGAGGTTTTGAGGCTGTATTTCCTCACACTGGAGCCCTGGGTTGTGTGGTCTGTCTCACTCCCCAGTTGCTCCTCCTGGTTTATCTGCACGTGAATGTGGAACTGCCCTGTCCGGCAGCTGCCACATTGCTGCAAGTCCTCTCTGCCTGGCTGCCCATCTCTGTCCCTCCTACTGGTCTGGATGAAAGTTTCTTTAATTCCTTGGTTGTTGGATTTCCATACAGTTCGATTTTCTGTCACTTCTGGTTGTTTTTTTTGTTTAAATTTGTCATCGTCCTTCTTTTGGTTGTGCAAGGAGGCACAGTGTGTCTACCTATGCCTCCATCTTAGCAAGAAGTCTTATTGGGCTTTTTAATTATACAAACATATATGTATATATGTTTCATAAAAATTAGAATTGAAACTAAAAGAAAGCAAACAAATAATGAAAACTGTATTTTGGAGAATGTAAATGCATCCTACAACACTACCTCTTCCTTCTTTGTCCTTGGGAAACTATTAACTATTAACAACTCTCTTTCCCTCCAGATCCTGGAAACAGATTCACAATCCTTCCCAATATCTCCTTCTAAATTTATCAGAGTTGGGTTTTTAGATGAAAACAATTGGCTTAAGAGAAAATAATCAATCTCCTATAGGCCTGGCCCTGAATTTTTGAATTTAAGTGAAAGAAAGCCTAGAATCTGTTTTCTGGTATACGGAATTAGAATATGTACCTCGGTATACCTAATTCTGAGAAGTGACTTAATTAAAAGATATAAGTAAGTCATCACTGTAGAACTCTAATATTCCAGTGAAATTGCTACAGTTGAAAAATAACATTTAGGTTTCTCAACACTATGAAGATATACTTTCAAACTTTATTACTATGATTAGTAGAATTTAATTACTTGAGAGCTTTCTTTTTTAAATTCTATATATTTTAAAAGATTTTATTTATTTATTTTTAGAGAGGGGGAAAGGAGAGAGAAAAAGAAGAGAAACATCAATATGTGGTTGCCTCTCACACAACCCCTACTGGGAACCTGGCCCATAACCCAGGCATGTGCCCTAACTGGAAATCGAACCAGTGACCCTTTGGTTCGCTGGCCGGTGCTCAATCCACTGAGCCACACCAGTAAGGGCTAAATTAGATTTTATTGATTATGCCATTACAGTCCCAATTTCCCCCTTTTGCCCCCCTCCACCCAGCACCCCCCCTACCCTCAGGCAATCCCCCCACCATTGTTCCTATCCAAGGGACACACATATGTGTTCCTTGGCTATTCTATTTCCAACTGTATTTTACATCCCCATGGCTATTCTGTAACTACCTATTTGTACTTCTTAATCCGATCACCTTTTCACATATTCCCCCACACCCCCTGCCATATGACAACTATAAAAACACTCTCCATATCCATGATTCTGCCTCTGTTCTTGTTTGCTTAGCTTGTTTTTTTAGATTCAGTTGTTGATAGGTATTTTTTTGCCATTTTATTGTTCATAGTTTTGATCTTTTTCTTAAATAATTCTCTTTAACATTTCGTATAATAGTGGTTTGGTGATGATGAACTCCTTTATCTTTTCTCCTCTCTGGGAAGCTCTTTATCTGCCTTTTTGATTCTAAACAATATCTTTGCTGAGTAGAGCACTCTTGGCTATAGGTCCCCCTTACCATGACTTGGAATATTTCTTGCCAATCCCTTCTAGCCTGCAAAGTTTCTTTTGAGAATTTGGCTGACATTCTTATGGAAACTCCTCTGTAGATAACTTCTTTTCTCTTACTGTTTTTAAGATTCTCTCTTTATCTTTAACCTACGGCATTTTTTTAAATTTTTATTATTTTTTTAACATATTTTATTGATAATGCTATTACATTTGTCCTACTATCCCCCCTTCGTTCCCCTCCTCCCTGAACACCCTCTCCCACTACCCCCCTTTAGTTCATGTCCATGTGTCATAAGATCTTTAGCTTCTACATTTCCCCTTCTATTCTTGCCCTCCCCCTATTTTCTATCTACCCTCTATGCTACTTATTCTTCATACTTTCCCCCCCCTCCTCCTCCCACTTCCTTGTTGCTAACCCTCCATGTGATCTTCATTTCTGTGTGTCTGTTCCTGTTCTAGTTGTTTGCTTAGTTTCTTCTTGTTTTTGTTTCAGGTGTGGTTGCCAATAATTGTGAGTTTGCTGTCATTTTACT
>JAPYXV010004991.1:0-10906 GCA_028533065.1 Trachops cirrhosus
TATAATTCGGATGTTGGAACGTTTAAAGATGTCCCAGAGGTTCCTAAGCCTCTCCTCATTTTTTTGAATTCTTATTTCTTCATTCTTTTCTGGTTGTATGTTTTTTTCTTCCTTCTGGTCCACTCCATTGATGTGAGACCCATCTTTCATTCCATCACTATTGGTTCCCTGTGCATCTTTCTTCATTAAACTTATTGTAGCCTGCATTTTTTCATCTAGTTTGTGACCAAAATCAACCAGTTCTGTGAGTATCCTGATCACCAGTGCTTTGAACTGTGCATCTGATAGGTTGGCTATCTCTTGGTCGCTTAAAAGGATGGGTTCTGGAGCTTTCAATTCTTCTTCTGTTTGAGACATCTTTTTGCTGGTTTTTTGGGGTTTTTTTGTTGTTGTTGTTTTTGGTCTTGTCGAGCTCCCATAGTGAGGGGCGGGGCCTTAGGAGTTCACCAGGGTAGGGCACCCCAGTTGCTGGGTTGTGACACTGTATGTGGGGGCGGGGTCCGAGAAGGAACAATGGCGGTTGCTCTGCACTCTGTAGGACCTCAGACCCTTCCGCCACTTTCTGCAAGCTAACTGGGCCCCTCTGGCACCAATTCCTGTGTGGGTGGGCCTGTGTACCCCGAGGGACCTTCCTTTTCCTTTTCAGTCAGTGCCCCAAGGCTCTGTTTCCCAGCACTGGGATCCCGGGTTGTACACAGTGCCTTGCTTCACAATGGCCGCCTCGCTGGGTCTGCCGGTCGCCACCCCCTGGCCAGGGCCCACCAGCCACCGCTGCTTGTGCGCCCAGGGTCTGCCTGCTGCGGACTTGCGCGCCGCCCCCGGGTGCTCAGCTCTCCGCTCCGCGTCCCTTGCCCGGCCGGACTCCGCCCCTCCTACCGGTCTGGATGAAAGTGTCTATTTTTAAATCCTTGGTTGTCCGACTTCCATACACTTCAATTTTCTGTCAGTTCTAGTTGTTATTTTGTTTCTATATTGTTGTTCCTATCTTGGTTGTGCAAAAGGCACAGTGTGTCTACCTGTGCCTCCATCTTGGCGGGAAGTCTGTAGTTGAGTCTTGATTGCTGTTGGCATGTCTAAGGTCAGCCACCACCTGTGTTCTTCTGGGATCACACAGCATTAATTACAGAATGACCTACAGATGGCTGCTGCTTGTGCTGGGCTTAGAGGTGCTCAGGTGAGTCCAAGCAGTGAACTAAGGCTGACTGCTGCTAGTGACGGTCCTGGAGCAACTTAGGGAAAAGTTTGGGGCTCACTGAAGCTAGATGCTGCTTGCTTGAGAGAATTTAGGAAAATCTGAAGCATGGGCCAGGACAAGCTATTCATGTGAAAAAGCCACTGGAAACAGCTTGGGTAGGACCAAAACTTGGGCCAGTCAGAGCCTTAGGAAATCACCACGGTGGGGCAAACAGTGTGGGCCACGTTGATGGAGTCTCAGATACGGTGCCCACCTGACAACTCTGTGACTGTGTTGGGGGAAGGCTCAGAAAAGGAAGAGTGGCTTCTGCCAGCACATCTCTCTGGAAGAAAGCTGTCCCCACTCACCCTGATGCCAGAAAATTTAGTTCCTCCCCACATGTCTCTGGTGCCTTTCAAGCTGCTGCCCCAACACTGGAGCACAGGCGGAGTGAGTCTGAGTAAATGTGTGTGTGGGCCCTTTAAGAACTGTCAGGGAGTCCAGCAGTTTCTGTCTTCCAGAGCATCAATTCCCGCTGGTTTTTACAGCCAGAAGTTATGGTAACTTCCCTTCCTGGCAAGTCAGGTGTGAGGCTGGGTCCCTTCGCTCCTGAGATACCCCTCTGATTTCGAATCTGCAGCTTGGGTGTGGGTCCAGACCACTCCAGTGTCTGCCCCTTCTACCCGTTCGGATGTAGTTTCTTTAATTCTGTAGTTGTGGACAGCATTCAGCTCGATTTGTGATGGTTCTGAATGATGGTTCTATAGTTTAGTTGTAATTTTGATTTGGTTGTTCGAGGAGGCGAGCCGGGTTTACCTACGCTGTCATCTGGACCAGAGGTCCTTCATCAGTGGGTCTTAGTGTTCATTGTGGGGATGGGCGAACGTTCCCTGGGAGACCTTTCTGAGGCACAGCTGTTCCTCCCCAAATCTGACAGTCACCACCTGGGGACAGGGTCAACCAGAGATAAGTGTTTTGAAAGAGTATGCCTGGTGATCCAAAAACCTCCTAATACACATATTAGCAAAGTGTTAAGAAAACCATGAGTCCTATTCAAAGTAACTTTTAAAGACATTAAAAATAGTTTCAAATGCAAAACAAAAAAAACCTAAAAACAACACTGCAGGCATTATTTAGGTGAAAGCACTAACAACTGAAAGAAGACAGATTTTAAAAAAAAGCTTTGGCACATGAAATGGAGACCTGAAAAATAAAAATGGTGGTAGATATTTTATGCTTTACTTATCTATTGTCTCTGAATTTAGAGACAATCCGTATCAACCAGAAAATTGGGAATCTTCTTCCTCTCTGCCTACTTACAATACCTGTGAGAACTGGCACTTCACGTGAAACAAGTGAGTGGGACGTGTGTGTCTCTGGCTGGAGGGGGAAGGCAGCCAAGACAAGGGCTCACAAGAGGCCCTTAATGCATTGCCTTCTGCTGTGTCATAAGCTGATCCAAAAATGAAGGCCCTTTCTTTCATTTCGGAAAAGAGAAAAACAGTTTGGTCTACTCCTGTTTTTTCCTTTCCTCTCGCATTACTACTACACAACATTTAAGACACTAGATACAAAAGGGAGACCCCCAAAAACCTGGAATTTATTTATTAAAAATTGCGTATTTATCCTTACATGATTAAACTTCAGTCACCTTCAAAGTACTCTCCATTTGATGCAATACACATATCGAGATGTTTTTCCACTGCTCAACACAGTTTTTGAACTCATCGATTTTGATGCCTTTTAGTGCTTCTGCCATTTTTTGTTTCACCTTTTCCACTTTAGCAAAACATTTCCCTTTAAGGACTTTTTCATCTGGGGAAACAAAAAAGGCTGCTTGGGGTAAGAGCAGGTGAATAGGGAGGGTGGGGCACCAGGGTCATGACATTTTGGGTCAAAACTGCTGAACACTCAGCATGGTAGAGTAGGTGCGCTCATAAATCACCCATCATGAAATGGACAGTCTTCAAAAAAATTCATTGGAGTCTTGCTCAGCCTCTCACAACAACACTGACACAGATGGGTTCCTAGCACACTCACCTAGTGGGAGAAGCCTGTACTACAAGAGGCCCATCCTCAGGAAGACAATTCCAGATTTTGGGGATCCTCCCTCATATGTGGGGATTGTCCCCACACTAAGCAATTCTCTGTGACACCAGCTGGGTGTCTTACAGTTCAATTCCAACACTACCTGAACAACATCAGACCCCACAGGCCAAGGGCTCAATCCCACAAGACTGCCTCTCACTTCAGGTGTCAGTTGCAAGAGCAAGTTGTTAACCTGTGCTTCTGGCCCACCGCTGTAGATCAGAGGTTTCAGGACCCCCCACCTCAGGCTGGATTAATTTACTAGAATATTGATTAAAGGACTTGATAAAGGATCAAGTTAATCATTAAAATGTTTAAAGGATCATTAAACTGTTTAAAGGATCATTAAACAGATGAACAGCCAGGTGGAGAGAGACACAGGATGAGGTCTGGGAGGGTCCTGAGCACAGGAGCTTCTGCCCCTGTGCAGCTGGGGTGTGTCACACTCCTGGTGTGGATGTGGTCGCCAGCCTGGAAGCTCTCCGGACCCTGTACTTTGGGGGTTTTATAGAGGCTTCCCTTTACATAGGTACAATCAATTATTAACTCAGTTTTCTTCCCCTTTTCCCTCTCTGGAGGATGGGGGCAGGTAAGACTGAAAACTTCGGGCTTCTAACCATGGCTTGGTCTTTCTGGGGACCACCTCCATCCAGGACCGCCTCCACCGCAGAGTTGCCTCGTTGGAACAAGAGATGCTCCTAGAACTCATCATTTTGTAAATTACAAGGGTTTTAGGGGCTCTGCAGGAACCAGAGGCAAATTATATATATTTTTTTTTCTATTCTCTCAGAGTTACCATTAGTAAATAATGAACAATTCTGTCAGTTATCATTTTGGGAGCAAAAAAGCATTACTTACTAGTAACCCACTAAATGAGTCCATTAAGGATTGCAAAAATTTGTACTCATAAATGAAAATCAGTGTTTTATTAGAGTTTATTTGGGATTGTACATCTATTCTCCTAAGAGACCTGGCTCCTCTGCAAGGTTTACAATTTTGCAAAAGCTGCCCAAAATGCATTTACAAATGCATATTCTGTCTCATAGACATTTGTTAGACAAATATCAGTACTCAAGCATGCTCTTATGAGTGTATCATCACCGCTCAGAGATGTTCATGGGTTTTGCGGCTATGTTTGCTTTTCAGGTACTTATTATTTTAGCTCAATTATCATTTAGATTGTAGATAACTTGATTAGTGACATAGATATATATATATATATATATTTACACTTAAATTGTCTAATTTTTATAATTAGATTTTTAAATATATTTGGGTGGAAAGAAAATGATTATTCTTTCATTGCTGAAACAAACCTCTCTAGCTAGGGTTTTGGAGCATTGCCCTACCCTTCTGCAAAAATCTCTTTTTTTTGAGAACAGCTCCTAGATTGCTCTGAACTGCCCACAACAAGCTCTCCAGTGCCTCTGTGACAGTGTGAACCGGGCCGTAAAGTTGAGTGTGCCCAGCAGCGGTCTGTCATTAAACGAAAAGAGTAAGTATCAGGCGCGGCTGATCCCCAGGTAAGTAACATGAGCGGATGGCTCAGCCTCCTGGCGCCTGCTCCTGCTGCGTTGCCACCTTTCCCTCAGGTCACGTCTGTGGCCTCATGAGGCATTTCCCTGGGATCAGTCAGCTAAGCAAGGAAAGCAGTACCTACTTCTAAGACAAAATGCTGGCACCGCCTAGACTGCTGTCGTATTGGTCTAGGGCACAGGGCAGTCCTCTGTGCATCAAGCCAGACATTTGTCTGGACTACACAGATCTTCATTTTATCTCCAACTTGGAATAATTTAAAACTGATTCGACAAACGTTTAGTGAATGCTTGCCATGTGCAAGGCATGGTGGGGGCACTAAGACACAAAGCAGCTGGCCTGGCAGAAAGTTGGAAAGTTCTGGTGGGCGTGGTCCTCCAGCGGGAAGCCTGTGCTTTGAGTTCATGCCCAGCGTTTGTCTGCCCCAGAGCACACTGGCCCGAGAATGGAGTGGAAGTGGGAGCATTCTTTCTCAACCTCTTCACTGAATTTCAGGGTCTTAGTTCCCAAAGGGGAGGTGCTTCCACCAGGGGACACAGTGATGTTCCCGCTGACTTGGAAGTTGTGACTACCTTCTGGCCACTTGGGGCTCCCTACACCAACAGCCAGAAGGGGATTGATTTTGATGGTAAAGAGACATTAATTTGCTGCTATCTATTGTAACAGCAGGGAGGAAGGGTGGACTATATCTGGGACTTACCGGATTTTCTGGAGTGCCTCTTAATACTTTTATATTCAATTCTAAAAGTTAATGGAATATTATAGCAACCCAGTAAAAGAAGAGATCACTGATGTCTCAAACTCTTTAAAAATTAAGATTTCTGTCTCCCCCACTAGGTAAAGAATGACAACCAGCATATACTGGGCTGAACAGAAACTGGAAGATGACCCGAGAGGTACAGTGTGAGGAAATTCAATCGTGGAGAAAAAAAAGTTCTAGCCCTGGATCTGGCTGTCACATTTTATTAGACCAACTCTAATACAAAAAATACGGGTTTCAGAGCCAAACGAACAGAATTTGAATTCTGGTCCCTCTGCTAGCTGTGTGGCCTGGGACAGGGCCTGAACTCTTCTGAGCCTTAGTATCCCTCCCTGCAATAGCGATTACATGGTGAGAGTTTTGTGAGAATTAAATGGAACAAAAGTGTGAAGTTTCAGTGCAGTCTCTGGCACGTAGTAAGTGCCCAGCAACAGCAGGCAGTGTTGCGGTGTCACGGCGGCACAGCGGCAATAGTTGCAATGCGCCTCCCATAGTGACCTGCCCTTTGCCCTGCAGTCACCGGTTTTCCTTTGCCTCTGAGCCACCAGATTCCACCTTCACTGAAATTCTTCCCTGCTTGAGAGCAAGAACTAAAGGTTTTAATGTTGGCTACTGCCATCTTAACTCCCTTTTTCTCTGATTTATTAATCACACTTATAGTTTTTTAAATATGTTTATTGATTTTTAAAGAAAGAGAAGGGAGAGAAAGAGAAACATCAATTAGTTGCCTCCCATAAGCACCCTGACCGGGGATTGAACCCACAACCTAGGTGTTTGCTCTGACTGGGAACCGAACCCATGACCTTTCAGTTTACCGGATGATGCTCCAACCAACTGAGCCACCTGGCCAGTGCTAACCACACTTACATTTGTATCAGACCATCCGGTACTGCTGGATATACAGAAGCAAGCAGTCTCAGTCCATGATGTCCACACACCATCAGACTTCAAAACTTGATGCCCACTAGTGGGCTACAATTGTTTTGCTAACTTTTTATTCATACAAAGTTTTAACTTTCCACCTGATAATCTATTAGTAGAGATCTATTAGTAGATAATCTATTAGTTATGAACTCTTATACCTCTGGACCTTTGAACATGCTGTTCTCTGTGCTACAAGCACGTCTTCACCAGTTCACTTGGCTTGCTCCCTTTCCTTCGTCTGTGAATAGTGGATATCGAAGGCAGCTTGCCTCTTATCCGGAGCCCTGGTGGGGTCTCCCTGCTCTATTGCCCATAAGCCCTGGTACCTTTCCTATTATAACATTTATTCCACTTGATTTAATTACTTGTTCTGTTTAACTTCCTCGCTATGTTCTGGACAGGCAAGAAACTCATCTTTTTAAATCATCGCTCTGTCCTTAGAGCCCTGAACAATATCTGGCACACCCTTCCACATGTGTATTTGTGTTATTTTTAAAGGTGGTTGCAGTTCTCAACTTAGAAGTTCTGTTTTGTTTTTCATCCTTTAATTTATTCATTCATCTAATATTCAAGATCCTACTATGTGACAGGCACTGTTAGGTGATGGTTTCCGAGCAGTGAATAAACCACACAAGGTCCCTTGCAGTTTGCAGAGAAAAATAAAGCAGCGTGAGGACTACAGGCAGGGAGCAGGAGTGAATGTGGCTGAGCTCTCCTTTTAGGACCTTTGCAGGCTACGGTGAGGCCTGTGGGTTTCACTCCAAAAGTGGCGCAGAGCCTTTGAAGGACTTTGAAAGGAGCAGTGAAGTGATCTGGTCCTAACGGGATTCCGGCCAACCTTCTGTAGGCAGCTGAAAAGGGTGAGGCGGAGACAGTGTACAGTTAATGAAGAAATCAGCCCCTGGGCGTAGTTCAGATGGGACATGCTTGGATTAAGAGAATGTGAAATTTGGGAATTGACCCTGGCACAGTGTGGAATAATTCTATTTGATCATTCTGTTATACTACTGAGTTCTGTTTGTCAATATTTTATTTATGATCTGTTTTACTAACTTTTAGAGGATTGGTCTGTCATTTGTTTTTATAGTGTTTACTTAATTTTGATATCAACATTATGCTAGTTTTATAAAATGAGTTGGATAGCTTCCCATCTGTTCTGATACTTTGGAACAATTGATAGAATCTAGCCAAAATTTTTGTATATAAAATAGGTATTATCTATTTTGAAGTTTTGGTTGAAATGGCCCATTAAGCCTCAGGGCTTGAGATGTTTTTCCAGGTACATCACTAACGGCTGTTTCAATGTCTGACCACTGACCTATTCAGATTCTCTTTGCTGAGCCAGGTTTGGCCTTTATCATTTTAAAGACTGAGGTAAGCGATTATTATCAAGGGCTAACTTTTTCTATCCTTTCTACTATGCCTATGATTCCTTCTTTCTTTTTCTTGATCATTCTTGCTTCAGGTTTGCCTGTCTTTATGCTTAAAAAAAAAACAAACCTTCTGGTGTTATTGACTCACTCTGTGTGCAACCTGCGGCCTGTGGGCCGCACGCAGGCCAGGATGGCCGTGAATGCGGCCCGACACAAAATCGTAAATTTACTTAAAACATTTTGAGATTTTTTTTGTGATTACTTGTCACAATGTATTTAATGTGTGGTCCAAGACAACGCTTCCTCTCCCAGCGCGGCCCAGAGACGCCAAAGATTGGACGCGCCTGCTAGAAGACGCATCAAGGAAGCGCGGCTCTTTCTCTGCCTTTACCTTCCCACTGTTGCCTTTAGGTTGATTTTTGCTGCTGTTTTTCCAGCTTCTCAGATTATAAATTTAGTTTATTTTCAAACTTTCCTGTTTTTTAATAAATGCTTTCTCTTGAGTAATGAAGTTTTTAGTACTAAGTGCTTCATTGCTATTCAGTTTAAAATAGTCCTCCATTTCTACTTATTTGCTTTTTAATCCATGAGTATTTATAAGTGTGGTTTAAATTCCATTGGCTTTTATCCTTTTGTTAATTTCTAATTTCATGAACATACCTTATATGTTAGTAAGTTTTAAAAAAATTGAGATTTCCTTAGAGGCCTAATATATGGTCATTATGTTGTGAATCTTACATATATGTATTTGAAAATAATATGTATACTCATTTGGGTACAAACCACTTCATGACTCTAATTGTTAAAAATGAAGGCCTAGAACCTGGAGGCAGAACAGGGCAAAGGACTATCCTTCTCTAATTGCCAGTAAAATTCAGAGCTGGGGCCTCCAAATAAGATACCTGAGGGGAGCCCTCAGGCATCTGCCTGTGCCTCTTAGACCCCAGCGCTGCTGGCCTCTGCAGAGGGTGTACGAGAGGCTGCTCAGCGCAGCAGATTTTACCAGTAATGCCAGGTGACATAACTATACTCTTTGTAAATTAACTGTCCTTCTGCCCTGGCCCAGGCTAGGCCCTTTGCCAGTGGCAGGCCAGCAGTACCAGTGTCCGTGTTGGTCAGCTGATCTGTGAGAAACTGAGCTCTGCATATAGAAGGATGTTTGAGGATATAAGTGAATAACATCTTCAAAGTCAATGGATGAAATCTGGAGACAGCCTTTATTAGAAGTCTAAGCACAAATTTGACTGCCGGCATCCTAATTAAGGATGTGTCACAGGGCCAGAACTACCGTGAGGTGAGTGTGCCCTTGGCACAAAATTTAAAGGAGCCCCCAAAACTCAGTCATTAAGATAAATACTATATTTTAATGTAATACTTTTAAAAATCAAAATTTTTAATGTAAAACATCTACAATAAATGGAATATCAGCTTTAAATAAAGAAAAAAACTTGACCCTGCACATCAAGGATTCACCTCACTTCCCCTTTACCCTAAACCCTAGCTGTGGCTAAGGGAAGGTCAAGTAGTTAGCTGACAGCTGAAGACTTAGGCAAGGTCCTGCCATGGGGCTCCATGACCTCGCTCCTGTGCCCTATTTGGTCGCTGGGAGGCAGGTTGCAGGAGGGGAGAGGGGAACAGGGGAGGCGTGCTGGGTGGAAGGCGGAAGGGGACCTAAAAATGGCCTTGGGGGCGCAGAAGGGCTGCTCGCTAGCGTCACCCGTCCCTGGGCCAGGAACCCAAGAGGTGGCGTCCTGCCCTCAGGCAATGGGACTCAGCGTGGTGGCTGGGAGGCGCTCTTCCTCTGGACCTGCTGATAATAGCGCTGCTGAAGGCCGTGTGGACTGGAAGACTCCACGGGTTCTTCAAATAGAAAGCCTTCCTCTCTTCTTAGAAGCACTCGGTTAAAACAAGAGTACACCCCACCTGTGCCTTTCAGCCATACAAATGGATCTTTCAAAAGCACTGTGAAGCATATACAATTCGGTTTCCTTAGTGACAGTCATCACAACAAAACCATCAACAACTGTAGCTTCCTCGTGACCAAAAAATGACAGTCACCACTCTGAAACGCAAAGCAACATCTAAAATGACAACACCAGGGGTCTCAACAAATATGATTTCCACCACCTTAAAGTCTACATCCAAAATAACAAGTGTTTCACAAAACACAGCCCAGATGTCAACATCCACGATGACCACAACCCACAGTAGTTTGGTGACATGTTTCTTCAGCAGTAACAATCACATCAACTACAAATTCTAAAGACAATAAAGGATGAAAATTTGATCTTGGCAGTTTTGTTGGTGGTATTGCATTAACACTTGGAATTTTATCTATATTTTTTCCTTTTGTTTTTAGAGACGGTAAGGGAGAAGTAGAGAGAGGGAGAGAAACATCAATGTGAGGTTGCCTCTCGTATGGCCCCCACTAAGGACCTGGCTGGCAACCCAGGCATGTGCCCTAGACTGGAAATTGAACCAGCGGCCCTTTGGTTCACAGGCTGGCACTCAATCCACTGAGCTATACCAGCCAGCACTTTATCTATATTCTTAATATTGGATGCAAAATGTATTCAGGAAGAGGCATTTGGTATAGAACCATTGATGACCATGATGCTATCATATAAGGAAATCCAAGGACCAGTGAAAAGAAGATTGGTGCAACTCTCTCATTTAGTTTAGGACAGGAATCTCCTTTTCAGGATAAACTGGCCATGCATATAATGTACACTTACAAAAATATGTAAAAATTCCTCCTTCTTACTAAAAGTGAAAAGGAGTTGTATGGGTTTTTAATGAACATTTGGAACATACAGTTAATCCAATAGTTGTATTTGCTTTTAGAAAATAAGTAGAGCCCTGGCTGGTGTAGCTTAGTGGATTAAGCGTGGGCCTGTGAACCAAGAGATCACAGTTCGATTCCCAGTCAGGGCACATGCCTGGGTTGCAGGCCAGTTCCCAGCAGGGAATGCACAGGAAGCAACCATACATTGATATTTCTCTCCCTCTCTCCTTCCCTTCCCCTCTGAAGATAAATAAATAAAATCTTTA
>JAPYXV010004992.1:0-10904 GCA_028533065.1 Trachops cirrhosus
AGATCCACTGGAAAACCAGCAGTGTGAGGACCTGTGTCAAATGAAGAAGCAAATTGGAGAAAGGACAGCTGCTCAAAGTAAATGCAATGGTTAAAAAAGAATATGAGGAATAAAAATGTCATAGTTTTCACAATTAGAAAGTTATTAATAATCTTAACAAGATTTGGGTAAGCAGTCATGAAGAACAGGAAAAGCAATCATATAATTTTGGACTCCACTGATTAACTTGAAAGTGTTATATTAATCCTTTTGCCCCCGGATGTAGTGGGAAGTTATCTATCACAAATTTCTACCATTTTACCTCTTTCATATCTTCATAGTGTAAGAAAAGTATTGGGTGTTCTTCTTTTTTCTTCCACCAGTTCTTAACGTGATTAAACCAGGAGCCATAGGCCACTAAAATCAGAGAAACAGTTTCTGTCCATAAGTATTCATAAAATTAAAGATTTGTTTCTGAACAGTAAGTTAGATTGTACAAACATTTTGTGGAATTTAATAGCCAAGGGAACTGAGAATATAAAGCCAATTAAAAATATATATATATATATAATCAGATTGTATAGATGGCAGTGAGGTATGTGGGAGTGGAGTCCACTTCCCCCTGCACATGGGTGAAATACCTAGCCAATCTACCAAGGAACAGAGTGAACAGCCACCAGTACCCCAGCATATATGAAGATAGGAGACCAAAAATTGTAGAGGACATTGAAAAAACATACAGTAAGGAGACTGTGTGAGGACAATAAGGTACCTGGAACAAGCATGGGGATGAGGGCGGCTGCAGCCCTAGGGTTCTTGGGAGAGAGCCAGGTCAATGGTTCCCTCCCCTGCCAAACAAGATTTGAGCAGTAATGAGGGAGACCTGGTTGCTTGAAATTGCAGGAATAGGAATAAGGATGAAGTGGTAAATACATAGGGGCTGTGAGCACCCATGGAGACTATGTGCTGGGGAGAGTTGAGAGTTGGGCTGTGACAGGCCCTGATCCAGATAGTCCCTGGTCTGGATGGAGAACTGGGCTGAGTGAGAGGCCAGGCCCTAGTATGGAGTGGCAGGCTTGAGCAGGACAAATTTCTCAGAAAAGAAAAAGTGAAAAAGAGGCACCTGGGAGCTGTTTGGGGAATTCTCCTGTAGCAGCCAACCCGGCCTTCTCCCCACCCAGCCATGCTCCTGAGGTGTCTTGGAAGGCCTTGCACATGCTCCCATAGCCCTAGGAAAAGTGCAGGCCAAACCTGAGGGACCACAGGCAGCCGAGTCAAGCGTGCACGCCCACAGCCCTGGGGAGAGAAGAGTGCATACTATGAAAGGACTGGTGCCCACACCTGAAGATCCAGGAAGAGTGTGCACTGCAGAAGACCCCCCAAACCCACATCTGAGGCTCCAGGGAGAGTGCACTCCTGAACCTGTGGGAATGGAGGCTGCTGGGGAGCTGAGCTGGAGGCTAATGGAGTACAGGTCAGGAAGGGAGAAAAGCAAAACCAATCCCCACTCAGCCTGCTGCAGCCAGCAAGACCAGAAAAAACAGTTTGGCCAGTTTGAAATCAGCAAGAGGCCTTTTTTTTAAAAGTAATCCTTTATTATTATTATTTATTATTACTATTATTATTAATCAACTTTTAACTCCTTTTTCCTCTCTTTCCTTCCTTCTTGTTTTATTCCTCCTCCCTTTCTTTCCCTTTTTATCTCTTCCTTCTTCTTCTTCTTCTTTTTTTAAATTCTCACAAGTGAGACAAAAAAACCTGGAACTGTGAAAAGACCAGAGCTGGACCCAAAGAAGGGACATCCCAACAGCTGAGACAGTGAGACAAATTTCACTTTGCTACTCCAGAGAACTTGCAAGTTATTGCATATTTGTACTATTATTTTTTCATTATTCTTACATCTTTTATTTTATTAGTATTTTTGTATTTCTCTTCTTTCTGTTTAGTTTTTTGCTTGGCTGGTTAAATTGTATTGTTTGACTGGTTTCCCTTGCTCTCTCTCATAATGTATTGTTAATTTACTGTCTTTTACTTCACTTGTGTTCCATTAGTACACTACTCTAGGACTACTAGGTCTTATGCTTCCTATTCTGGTTATCCAGATCACATAGATTCTGTCATATGATTGTTGCTCCATTATTATTATAAATAATAGCTGTTCCATACAATTGTAAATACTACACAGCACCCCTCCAGGTCTTAGCCCACTTCACTGTTTCCTGAACTCTATTACTGTTGTGGTTAACTCTATTCTATCACACACTACACCTCTTTTCTATCCTTTACTCTCACTTTACCTCATAATCTGACCTCCCACAAGCTCACTGCTTTCTAGATCCAAGTCATAATCCCCACCCCCCACAACAAGAATCTTATCTACTTTCCACCCTTTCTTAAAAGTGGCTAGTTGGGTGGAATATCTCACTTAAAACTATTCATATCCAAAGTATCTCCTATCTTTTCTCTATGGGCTGGTACTGTAAATATCATAGAATACACTCTTGCTGTCTTAAACCATTTTGCCTTCCAACTGATCACAAAATAGAGTAGGTGGAAGCTATGAACACCAGGATGCTTACTGGAATAGGAAACACACCAACAAAGGAACCACCAACGCATAACAACAGAAGAAGGTGAAGGAGGGAGTGGAAGTCACACTAACTCAACCCAGGACCTATCTGGAAATACAATTAAATAATGGAAAAATTACCCAGAACAAACAACTGAACAAGAGCAAGAGAGAATCCTGAAAACCTTGTACACATGGAAGAATCAGCTTCAACACAACCTGTCCACACCTGCACAACAGAATACAAGAGGTGGTGGACAGAATGACCCTTATGTAACCAGCTGGTAGGAAGGACCCATCAAAGAAAGACCCAACAATAATCAAAACCCAAAGACAAACAGTGAGCCAACATAAGTGACAGCCCAAGACCAGTGACCTCGGGAGATCAAGGAGACTGCACCACTGAATCTCACAGGTATTCTACCATAGAAGTTCACACCATAAACCCAGAGAGTCAGGACAGATCAATTTAAGAAGCAGAGGAAAACAAGGAGACTCTCACAGACAATGGGAAGACAAAGAAACAATCCCTAAATGAAAGGAAAGGAGGAAGCCTCAAAAAGAATGCTAAATGAAATAGAGGCAACTCAGCTATCAGATATTGAGTTCAAAGCAATGATTATCAGGAAGCTCAATGAGCTCACAGAGAATTATCAGAAACTACAGGGAAACTACAATGAACTCACTACAAACTATATCAACATGAAAAAGGAAATAGAAACTATCAACAAGGGCCAAGAGGAAATGAAGAATACAATTTTTGAACTGAAGAGCACAGGAGAAGGAATCAAAAGCAAGATCAATGAAGCAGAGGATTGGATCAGCAAGCTGGAGAACAAGGTAGAAAAAAACACCCAGAATGAACAAGACAAGGAAAAGAGGCTCAGAAAAAATGAAGAGAGGTTAAGGGAAATGCAGAACATGAAATGTAATAATATCTGCATAATAGGGGCACCAGAAGGAGGAGAAGAAGAGCAGGTGATAGAAAACCTATTTGAAAATGTAATGATGGAAAACTTCCTTAATTTAATGAGAGACAAAGTCACACTAACCCAGGAAACACAGGAAGTCCCAATCAAGAGGAACCCAAAGAGGCCCATTTCAAGACACATCATAATTAAAATAGCAAAATTCCAAGAAAAAGAGAGAATAATAAAGGCAGCATGGGAAAAACAGGGAGTAACATACAAGGGAGCCCCAATAAGGTTAGCAGCTGGCTTCTCAATGGAAATGCTCCAAGCCAGAAGGGAATGTCAAGAAAATATTCCAAGTAATGAGAACCAGAGGGCTGCAACCAAGACTTCTTTATCCAGCAAGGCTCTCAATTAAAATAGAAGGCCAAATAAGGAGCTTTGTTGACAAAAGAAGCCTCAAAGAATATACCTCTTCCAAATCAGCTCTACAAAATATGCTAAAGGGTTTGCTTTAAAAACAAGAAGAAAAACAGTGAAGGAAAGAGGAACACAGATACAAAAAATGGCAATGAATAAGTACCTATTAATAATAACCTTAAACATAAATAGATTAAATGTCCCAATCAAAAGAGACAGAGTAGTGGAATGGATAAGCAAACATGACCCACACATATGCTGCCTACAGGAGACCAACCTCAGAACAAAAGACCTACACAGACTGAAAATGAAGGGCTAAAAACATATATTCCAAGCAAATGGACAGGAAAAAAAAGCTGGAGTAGCAATACTCATATCAGACAAAATAGACTTCAAAAAAAAGCCATAAAAAGAGACCCAGAAGGTCACTTCATAATACTAAAGGGAAGAATCCATCAAGAAGACATAAACATAGTAAATA
Organism: Trachops cirrhosus; assembly: GCA_028533065.1. Lineage (NCBI taxonomy): Eukaryota > Metazoa > Chordata > Mammalia > Chiroptera > Phyllostomidae > Trachops > Trachops cirrhosus. The sequence goes on from JAPYXV010004992.1 coordinate 4,361, forward strand.
TATAGGCACCCAACATAGGAGCACCCAAGTACATAAAGAAAATCTTGGAGAACTTCAAGAAAGATATTGACAGCAACACAATTATAGTAGGAGATTTTAACACCCCACTGTCAAAAATGGAAAGACCTTCCAAACAAAATATCAACAAAGATATTGTGGCATTGAACAATGCCCTAGATGAAATGAACTTAACTGATATACATAGAGCCCTTCATCCCAAAGAAGCAAAATACACATTCTTTTCAAATACACATGGAACATTTTCAAAGATAGACCACATGATAGGACACAAAACAAGCCTCAACAAATTCAAAAAAATTGAAATCATATCAAGCATTTTCTCTGACCACAAGGGGCTGAAACTAGAAACTAACCTCAAGGAAAAAACCCCAAAACACTCAAAATCATGGAGATTGAATAGCATGCTATCAAACAATGAATGAGTCAAGAATGAGATTAGGGAAAAAATCAAAAAGCTTCTGGAAACAAACAAAAATGAGCTCACAACAATCCAAAACTTATGGGAAATGGTGAAGGCAGTCCCGAGAGGGAAGTTCATAGCAATACAGGACTACCTAAAAAAAATAGAAACATTTCAAACAAACAACCTAACCCTACACCTACAAGAACTTGAGGAACAACAACAAAGACAGCTCAGAGCAAGTAGAAGGAAGGACATAACCAAGATCAGAGCAGAATTAAATGGCATAGAGACTAAAAGCACAATTCTAAGGATCAATGAATGAATCCAGGAGCTGGTTCTTTGAAAAGATAAACAAAATTGACAAGCCTTTAAGCAGGCTCATCAAGAAAAAAAGAGAGAAGACCCAAATAAACACAATCAGAAATGAAAGAGGACAGATTACTACTGATACCACAGAAATACAAAAGATTATAAGAAATTACTATGAAGAACTATATGCCAAGAAATTTGAAAACCACATTGAAATGGACAAATTTCTAGAAAAATATAATCTTCCAAAACTCAATAAAGAAGAAGCAGAAACCCTGAACAGACCAATAACAACTGATGAAACTGAAACAGTAATTAAAAAACTCCTGACACAGAAAAGCCCTGGACCAGACAGTTTCACGGGAGAATTTTACAAAGCATTTAAGGGAGACCTAACCCCCATCCTCCACAGATTATTCAAAAAAATTCAAGAAGATGGAAGACTCCCAAACTCTTTTTATGAAGCCAACATCATTCTAATCCCAAAACCAGATAAAGACATAACAAAGAGAGAAAACTTCAGGCCAATATCACTGATGAATATAGATGCTAAAATCCTCAACAAAATATTGGCAAACCGCATCTGACAATACATTAAAAAGATCACATGCCATGGTCAAGTGGGATTCATCCCAGTGATGCAAGGATGGTACAATATTCACAAATAAATAAACATAATACACCACATAAACAAAACAAAATACAAAAATCACATGATCATATCAACAGATGTGGAAAAAGCATTTGAAAAGTACAACACCCATTTATGATAAAAACACTCAGCAAAGTAGAAAAGAGGAGGCATTCACCAATATAACAAAGGCCATATATGAAAGACCTAGAGCCAACATCATACTCAATGGACAAAAACTTAGAGCTTTCCCACTATGATCAGGAACAAGATAAGGATGCCCACGTTCACCAGTCTTATTCAACATAGTCCTGGAAGTCCTAGCCACAGCAATGAGACAAGAAAAAAAAATAAAAGGCATTCAAATCAGAAACGAGGAAACAAAACTGTCATTGTTTTCAGAGGACTTGATAGTGTACATAGAAAATCCTATAGACTCAGCCAAAAAACTGCTCGACCTAGTAAATGAATTTGGCAAAATAGCCAGATACAAAGTCAATACTCAGAAATCAAAGGCATTTTTGTACACCAACAATGAAACATCAGAAACAGAAATCAGAGGGAAAAATCCCATTTCATATAGCAACAAGAAAAGTAAAGTACCTAGGAAATAAACCTAACCAAGGAGGTAAAAGACCTGTATGCAGAAAACTATACAATACTGAAGAAAGAAATTAAGGAAGACACAAACAAATGGAAGCATGTGCCATGCTCATGGATTGGAAAAATTAACATCATCAAAATGTCCATACTACCCAAAGCGATTTATAGATTCAATGCAATCCCTATTAAAATACCAATGACATATCTCACAGACATAGAGCAAACATTTCAGAAATTTATATGGAACCATAAATAACCCCAAATAGCTGCAGCAATTTGGAGAAAGAAGAAAGTAGGAGGGATCACAATACCTGATACCAAACTGTATTACAAGCTGTATCAAAACATATGCCCTGGTTGGTGTAGCTTAGTGGATTAAGCATGGGCCTGTGAACCAAGAGATCACAGTTCGATTCCCAGTCAGAGCACATGCCTGGGTTGCAGGCCAGTTCCCAGCAGGGAATGCACAGGAAGCAACCATACATTGATATTTCTCTCCCTCTCTCCTTCCCTTCCCCTCTGAAGATAAATAAATAAAATCTTATAAAAAAATATGAGAGAACATATTTGCCAATGACACCTCGGACAAGGGCTTGATCTCCAAAATACATAAAGAACTCACATGACTCCACTCCAGGAAGACAAATGACCCAATTACAAAATGGGCAAAAGACTTGAACAAACACTTCTCCAAGGAGGACATACAGAGGACCCAAGATACATGAAAAGATGCACAGCATCACTAGCCATCAGAGAGATACAAATTAAAACCTCAATGAGATACCACTTCAGAATGGTCAGAATGGCCAACATAAACAAATCAACAAACAAGTGTTGGAGAGGATGTGGAGAAAAGGGAACCCTAGTGCACTGTTGGTGGGAATGCAGAATGGTGCAGGCACTGTGGAAAACAATATGGAATTTCCTCAGAAAACTAAAAATGGAACTGCCTTTTGACCCAGCAATTCCACTGTTGGGATTATATCCTAAGAACCTTGAAACACCAATCCAAAAGAACCTATGCACCCCAATGTTCATAGCAGCACAATTTACAATACCCAAGTGTGGAAGCAACCTAAGTGCCCACCAACAAATGAGTGGATCAAAAAACTATGGTACATTTACATAATGGCATTCTACATAGCAGAGAGAAAGAAGGAGCTATACCCATTACGTCAGCATGGATGGAACTGGAGAGTATTGTGCTAAGTCAAATAAGCCAGGTGGTGAGGGACAAATACCATATGATCTCACCTTCAATTGGAACATAATCAACAAGAGAAAAAAGCAAACAAAATATAGCCAGAGTCATTGAAATTAAAAACAATCTAACAATAGCCAGAGGGGAGGGTGGAGTGGACAGTGGGGAGAAGGGCTTTCAGGAACTACTATAAAGGACACATGGACAAAACCAAGGGGTAGGTTGGAAGCAAGGGAGGAAAGTGGGTTTGAAGGGGGTGGGAGAGAGGGAGGGGAAAATACAGACAACTGTAATTGAACAATAAAATAATTTAAATTAAAAAAATGAAATAAAAATATATGTAATCAACCACATATGAATTTATAAGCAATCAGCTTAAAAATATATAAAGTGCAAGGAAGTATTTCAATTGAAAATACATTGACCTCTGACATGGAAAGAAACTATTATTTTATAAAGTACTCATATCAACTATTTATCTATACTATAAATATACATATAACTGATTTAACTAATTGCTTAAGGAGGGTAAACAATTTCCATTGTGAGTAGAAACTGAGACTGCATTCCTAGCAACTGAAAAGAGATTAGACAATATTTTCATTAAGTCAATGTTTAATATCAGGCTTATATATTGCAAGTCATAGTAAAATATTAGAAATATTTTATTAATTTTTAAATGGTATTTGAATATACTTGTTTCTGATTTGGCAAAAATAAGTGCTTAGAAAACAAAAAAGTCATACCAGTAATAGTACTATTATTTAAAATTGAAAAAATGACATTAATTGTGGATCAAGTACTACCTACCATTTCCAGTCATGAAATTCTCTACATATTTTTCCCAGGTACCAGGAAGAGGGTGCAAATTATTCATTAAGTCAAAATGGTAATATGAAACTGCAACATCCTTGGCATTTCGAGCCACATAAATCATCTGCAGCAGGAGGAGTAACAGATCAAATGGATGCTATTTTATTTAGGAAAATAAAAATTAACATACCGGAAACAAAGCAACGTATTTGAAATCCATGAAATTAAAAATAGGGGAAATGTTAGAGAAAATTAAACAAATAGTTGGCTCTTTTAAAAAAATCAATGAAATTGATGAACAGCTAGCAAGGCAGCATAAATGAGAGAAGACACAAATAAGAGTATAAAAAGATGTCCCATATCATATGCTATTAGGAAAATGCAAATTAAAACATTGAGAAGTCACTTCACAATAATTATTAGAATGCCCACAAAGTCCAGGACATGGACAACATCAGACCCTGCTGTGGATGTGGAGCATTAGAAACTCTCATTTACAGCTGGTAGGAATGAAAAATGGCACTGCTATTCTAGAAGACACTTGGGCAGTTTTGGGTTTTTTTTGGTAAAATTAAACATATCCATACCATGTGATTTCTCAATTGCACTACTTGGTATTTACCCAAAGGAATTGAAAAATAAGGCCCACTCAAAAACTTGCATGTGGTTGTTTGTAGTAGCTTTATTCAGAATTGCCAAAACTTAGAAGCAACCAAGATGTCCTTCGGTAGGTGAGTGAATAATCTGTGGTACCTCCAGACAATAGAATATTATTCAGCACTAAAAAGAAATGAGCTATCAGGCCATGAAAAAACATAAGAATCTTCAATGCATAATAGTAAGTGAAAGACTGTAATGGCTACATACTGTGCGATTCCAAGTATACGATATTCTGCAAAAGGCTAAACTATGGTGATAGATCAGTGGTTTTCAAAGGTGGGGGAGGGAGGGATGAATAAGTGGAGCACAGAGGATTTTTTTGTAAAGACTTTATTTATTCATTTTTAGACAGAGAGGAAGAGGAGAGAAAGACAGGATGAGAAATATCAGTGTGTGATTGCCTCTCGACTGCCCTGTGCTGGGGATCTGGCCTGAACCAAGGCATGTGCCCTGACTGGGAATTGAACTGCTAACCCTTTGGTTCACAGCTTGTGCTCAGTCTACTGAGCCACACCAGCCAGGGTGGAGCACAGAAGATTTTTAAGGCCACAAAACTGCACTGTATTATACTATAATGAAGGGTGACACACACACACACATACACACGCACCTATATATACACGTTTGTCTAAACCCATAGAATAGGGGTGTCAAACTCATTTTCACTGAAGGCCACAAGAGTTTTGAGGTTGCCTTCAAAGGGCCAAATGTAATTTTAGGACTGTATAAATGTAACTACTCCTTAACGAAGGTCAAGGAGCTCTACATTCGGCCCTTTGAAGACAACCACGAGACTGATATGAAACCCGCTGAAAATGAGATTGACATCCTTGCCATAGAATGTACACCAAGAATGAGCCCTATGTAAATTATGGACTTTGGGTGATAACAATGTGTCAATGTAGGTTCATCAAGTGTAACGAATGTGCACTCTGGTGGAAGATGCTGATAATGGAGAATCTAAGCGTGTGTGGGAGCAAGGGATGTATGCACAGTCACTCTGACTTCCACTCAGTTTTGTTGTGAACCTAAAATTGGTCTAGAAATAAATGACACTGCTATAGAAAAAACTAAAATCTGTTGAAGGAAAGAATAAGAAGGGACTATATGAACAACTTTTCGTTATAAAATTCAACCACATAGAATTCCTCACACATCACAAGCTAGTAAAATCAGCTCAGATGAAGTGGAGAATCTGAATACCAACAACCTCATGTTGAGTTTTCAGGGAAGATCAGAACATCTAAGGACAGCTGGGGAATAACAGTAGCAATAGTGTGCTGAGATGAGAATTCTGTTGCTGCATAATTTTGGAAAACTTCATTATGTAGGTTTAGACTGAAATAATTGAAACACTTTCATTGAAACACGTGAGCAATTATTTACTATGTGAATGAGTCAAGGGAATACGCTCATTAAAAAATTGGCTGCTGGTCTAGAGTGTACCTTGCAGTTGTTCTCCCAGAAAGACTTAGGAAGGAGATCAGTTGATAGATGTGTCTTCACAAGACGAGGTGATGGATTCTTCTCCAATTGTTCTATACCTGGAAAATTTAGTTTGTTATATAGAAATATTAGTCTCCAACAGGCTTGCATTTCCTGATTTTCTCAACCAACCTTTCAAAATATTTTTCAGCAGTATACATTGCTGCTAAATTTTGAACTAATCATAGGCATTATTTATCTGGATTCCAAGAGGCAATATTGCATGACAGTTAAGGACATAGGTTTTGAGATCAGCCCCCTTGGATTCAAATTCTAACTCAATCACTTACTCACTGTGAGACATTTGAAAGTATTCCAGTCTCTATGCTTCACTTTCTTCACTTCCAAAATGAGGAGTAATAATACCCACCTTAGCACTTTGGAGTTTTATCATACCTGTGTATACTATAAATAATTA
>JAPYXV010004993.1:0-10901 GCA_028533065.1 Trachops cirrhosus
TGCTGCTATGAACATTGGGGTGCATAGGTTCTTTTGGATTGGTGTTTCAGGGTTCTTAGGATATAGTCCCAGCAGTGGAATTGCTGGATCAAAGGGGAGGTCCATTTTTAGTTTTCTGAGGAAGTTCCATACTGTTTTCCACATATGGGCTTAAATCCCATTGCCAATCTTCCTCTGCCACACCATTTCTGACTCCTCCCACAATCAGCCACAGCTGCCAGTATTCCCGTATTTTTCCACCTTTACTGGGCTGCCATAATACATACAGGCAGGTGTGGCCCTGTGGTGTGGAGCCAATCATCTCCAAGCTCTTATGCACGCTCTGTAACCAGGGGGAGTTGCCTCCCAGTTACTTCATGGGTTGAAGTCACTCCCATCCTCCTCACTCAAAGCATAGCCACAGCTGTTTAACATATCTATGAAACCAGTTAAAGGTTATAGATATGTTAAATAACCATTCTAGAGGTTATCTGCAAAATTGTTGCTATTCAAAACAACTCTCATTGGCCCTGCTCCATGAATCCCATCCCCCAGCTCAGACTTGCAGGGGTGAGGACATCCTATATATGTTTTTTTCCTAATATTTCCTGGACACTGATTTCTGGACCCCATTACAAATACCTATTTGGGGACCCCCCCTTGGCTGTACCCTGTCACAATTGGGTGCCAGAAGAAGAAGAGGAAGAGCAAGAAATTGAAATCTTAATTGAAAAAATAATGAAGGAGAACTTCCCCAGTCTGGCAAAGGAAATAGACTTCCAGGAAGCACAGAGAGCCCCAAGAAGTTGGACCCAAGGAAGCACACACCAAGGCACATCACAATTACATTAGCCAAGATTGAAGAAAAGGAGAGAATCTTAAAAGCAGCAAGGGAAAAGGAGACAGTTACCTACAAAGTAGTTCCCATAGACCATCAGCTGATTTCTCAGAAGAAATCTTACAGGCAAGAAGGGGCTGGAAAGAAGTATTCCAAGTCAAGTATTCCAAGGAAAGGCAAGGACCTACATCCAATATTACTCTATCTAGCAAAGCTTTCATTTAGAATGGAAGGGCAGGAAAAGTGCTTCCTAGATAAGGTCAAGTTAAAGGAGTCATCATCACCAAGCCCTTATTACATGAAATGTTAAAGGGAATTATCTCAGAAAAAGAGGATAAAAAACATGAACAGTACAATGATGTGTCAAGCTCACAACTATCAACAACCAAACCTAAAAAAAATACAAAAAGAAAAACAAACTAAGCAAACAACTAGAACAGGAACAGAATCACAGAAATGGAGATCACATGGAGGGTTATCAGCAGGGAAGTGGATGGGGAAATGGGGGAGAAAGTACAGAGAATAAGTAGCATAAATTGTAGGTAGAAAATAGGGGAAGGTTATGAACAGCATCGGAAATGTAGAAGCCAAAGAAGTTATATGTATGACCCATGGACATGAATTAAAGTGGGGAAATGTGAGTGGGAGAGGATGTGCAGGGTGGAGAGGAATAAAAGGGGGGTAATGGGACAGCCGCAATAGCATAATCAATAAAATATATTTAAAAAAGAAACTTTAAAAAACAGAAAATAAAATGTTTTGTCCAAAGCCTACTAAAAATTAAAAATGAAAAAAAAAAAAACTCTGCTGCTTGGAAAGTAAGTAGAGGAGAAAAAAAAGATTTGTTTACATATTTGGATGCTCCTGATGTTTGGGTGCATAAATGTTTACTAGGGTTATATATTCTTGTTGGATTTTTCCCTTTATCATTATGTACTGTCAGTCTTGTCTCTTACTATAGCCTTAGTTATAAGTCTATCTTATACTTAGTTAAAGTGTATTTTGTCATATATAAGTATTGTTACCTCATCTTTTTTTTCCTTTCCATTTGCATGAAATGTCTCTTTCCATCCCTTTACTTTTAGTTAGTGTGTATCTTTCATCCTGAGGTGGGCCTCTTGAAGACAGCATATGTATAGGTCTTGTTTTGTTATCCATTCAGTTACCAAATGTCCTTTGATTGAAGTGTTTAAGCTTTTTACATTTAAAGTGATTATTTATAGCTATGTATTTATTGCCATTTTATTTTTAACTATTTCTTGTGGGTTTTTTTTTTCTTTTTCTTCTTAAAGCAAGCTCCTTAACATTTGTTGCAATGCAGGTTTGGTGTTACCAAATTCCTTTAGCTTTTTTTGTCTGGGGAGTTCTTTGTTTCTCTTTCAATGTTAAATGATAGCTTTGCTGGGTAAAGTAGCCTTGGTTGTAGGTCCTTGCTTTTCATCACCTTGAATATTTCATACCAATCCCTTCTGGCCTGAAATGGTTTTGTTGAGATATCAGATGACAGTCTAATAGGAGCTACCTTGTAGGTAAATAACTGGTTTACTCTTACAGCTTTTAAGACTCTCTCCTTGTCTTTAAGCTTTGCCATTTTAATTATAATGTGTGTTGTTGTGGGTGTCTTTGGGTCCATCTTGTTTGTACTCTTTGTGCTTTCTTGATTATGTGTCTTTTTCCTTCAACCGATTGGGGAAGTTTTGTGCCATTATTTCTTCAAATAAATTCTCGATCCCTTGCTTACTTGCTTCTCCTCCTAGTATTGCCATGATGCAGATGTTGTTACACTTCATATTGTTTCAAAGGTTTCTTAAACTCTTTTTCCTTTTTAAGATTCTTTTCTAATTTTGCTGCTCGGATTGGGTGTTTTTTACTACCTTATCTTTCAAATCACTGATCTGATCCTCTGCTTCATCTTGCCTACTGTTTTTTTTTCTTCCAGTGTACTATTTCAGATATTGCATTCTTTATTTATGACTGGTCTTTTTTATGGTCTCTATGTCTTATTTTATGATGTGCAGTATCCTTGTAATCATTACTCTAAACTCTATATCTGATAAATTGTTTACCTTCATTTCATTTAGTGCTTTTTCTGGAAAATTGTCTTGTTCTTTCATTTTTGGCCCATTTGTTTGTCTTCCCATGTTGGCTGCTTCTTTGTGTTTGTTTCTATATATTAAGTAGGTCTGCAAAGTCTATGAATCAGACCTATCTCAGACAGACTCTGGTTTGACTGGCCCTGGGCAATGTGTTTGGACCTATCAGTGATCCACAACTTGTGGCTCCCTCTACTGGGCCTAGGTGTGTGCAGAAAGTACTAGGCTGCACACCAAGGTCAACTTTAACCAGCACCAGGCCCAGAGAAGTGTGAGCTATAGTCTCAGAGCCCCCAGAGATCCCACTCCTGCAGGTTTTCTGTTCAGCTTAAACTGTGAAATTGCCTCCATCTGTATTCCTCAGCACCCTGGTTTAAGCTGCACAGGGTGGGGTATGAGGGATTCTTGTGGGTGGAGCTATTGCTTTTCCTTGGGCTGATGCCACTTGGAGGGGAGTGTTTTGCCCAAGAAAGATGGCTTCTGCAGTATGGGGAATGACTCAGCACAGGAATCCTGGTGGCTGATCTTTTAGTTCTCTCCCCAGAGCCACCAACCCCCGACTCTCCTCATGTGTCTCTAGTCCACTCTGCCCTCCCTGTGCTGGAGTCTGAGTAAGTGGCTGCAAATGAAATTTTGTGCATTGGCCCTTTAAGATGCTATCTGTGTCTTTAGCTGTCTCTCCCAGGTGGACAGAAACCCTGCTGCTTTTCACAGCCAGATGATATTTGAGTTCCTTTCCTGTTTCTTGTATTCTAGGTGGGGGAGACCTGCTTGGAGTTCAGACCGCACACTTCTCTCGGGGGACCCCATTAGCCACTGAAATATCATTTTGGAACTTCAGCTCCCACATCTGAAAGCCCAGCCAGGCCTCTTGTGCCTTTACACTCCCTACCAGTCTTGTTGTGGTGAAGTTGTTTCTTCCATATGGCCTTGATTATAAGGCTTCTATCAGCTAGTGTTCAGTTGGTTATTCAGGATGATTTTTCTTTAATTTAGGTGTAATTCCAATTTGGTCCTGGGAGGGGATTAGTGTAGCTTCCACTTACCTCTCTGCCATGTTGGGTGTCCCTAAAAATAGTATTTTCATAGCAAAGTGGGATATTATTGCAAAGGAACTGGGATATCTCAAAAAACTTCCAGGCTCTGGCTGGTTCTGTGTGGGTGCTTGTGAACCTCAGAATTCCTAGAACCAGGGACTTGAATTCCACCAGTGTTCTTGGTTTTTCTTTATCCTTCTCATCTCTGCACCTCTCTTTACATTGACTTCCTTTCTCTCTACAGGCTGGCTTTCTCCACGTTGTGGGAGATCTGGCTCTTAAGAGATACCCCATCCAATAAAGCAGCCACTCATTACATGTGGCAATTGAGAACTTGAAATGTAGTTAGTCAAAACTGAGATGCACTGGTTGTTAAATGTAAAACTCACACTAGATCTTGAAGACTGAGTATGAAGGAATATAATGTAAAATATTGTATTAATCAAAAAACATTGATTGCATGTCAAAATGATAACATCAAGTGTATTGTGTTAAATAAGGTATATTATTAAATTAATTCCATCTGCTTCCTTTCTTTTTGTTTTAAAGGTTTTCTTTGTTTCCTTTTGAGAGAGGGGAAGGAGTAGAGAAAGAGAGGTAGAGAAACTGCAGTGTGCAAGAGATACATCAATTGATTGTCTTTTGCATGTCCCTGATCAGGGACCTGTCCCACAACCCAAGCATGTGCCCTGACTGGGAATCAAACTAGCAATCCTTTGCCTCACAGGCCAGCAGCACTCAATCCAGTGAGCCACACAAGCCAGAGCCCACCTGCTTCTTTTCTTAATCTGAAAATTCAAACATGTAAGATTACATACTTGGCTTGCATTACATATTTTTAAATTCATATTTCATATTCATATGAAATTCATATTTCAATTCATATTTTTTATTTTCTCAAGGAAGACCCTTTAACATTTCATATAATAATGGTTTGGTGATGATGAATTCCTTTAGTTTTTTTCTTATCTGGTAAGCTCTTTATCTGCTTTTCAATTCTAAATAATAGCTTTGCTGGGTAAGCAATGCTGGCTGTAGATTCCTGCTTTTCATGACTTTTTGAATATTTCTTGCCAATCCCTTCTAGCCTGAAAAGTTTTTTAGAGAAATCAGCTGACAGTCTTATGGGAACTCCCCTGTAGGTAACTAATTGCTTTTCTCTTGCTGCTTTTAACACTGTTCTCTCTTTATCTTTAACCTTTGGTATTTTAATAATGAAGTATCTTAGTGGGGCCATGTTTGTATCCACCTTGTTTAGGAACTCTTTGTGCTTCTTGGACTTGCATGTCTATTTCCTTCACCAAATTAGGGAAGTTCTCTTTCATTATGTTTTCAAACAGATTTCCAAACCCTTGTTCTTTCTCTTCTCTGGCACCAGTATGATGTGTGTGTGGGAATGCTTGAAGTAGTCCCAGAGGTTCCTTACACTATCTACATTTTTCTTTTTTGATTCTTTTTTTTTCCTTGTTGCTGTGATTGGTTGATTTTTACTTTCTTATGTTTCAAATCATGATTTGATTCTCGGATTCATCCACTCTACTTTTGATTCCCTGCAAATTGTTCTTTATTTCAGTTAGAGTATCCTTCATTTCTCACTGGATCTTTCTCATTCTATTGAGGTCCTCACGACATTCCTTGAGCATCCTTATAACCAGTGTTTTCAATTCTGTATCTAATAGATTGTTTTTCTTTTTTAATTTATTATTTAAAGATTTTATTTATTTATTTTTATACAGAGGGGAAGGGAGAAAGAGAGGGACAGAAACATCAATGTGTGGTTGCCTCTTATGTGCCCCATACTGGGGACCTGGACCACAATCCAGGCATGTGCCCTGACAGGAAATCAAACTGGAGACCCTTTGTTTTACAGGCTGGCACTCAATCCACTGAGCCTCATTAGCCAGGGCCACTTTTCTCCATTTTGTTTAGTTCTGTTTCTGGAGTTTCGATCTTTCTTTCACTTGCACAATTTTTATTTTTCTCCTCATTTTGGCAGCCTCCCTGAGTTTGTTTCTATGTGTTAGTTAGATTTGCTATGACTCTCTGTCTTGGTAGTGTGGCCTAATGTGGTAAATGTCTTAGGTTCCAGTGGCATAGTCTCCCCTATTACCAAGCTGGTTATGTGTGGTGGACCCTCCATGTAGGCTGATTACTCCCTCATCTTGTAATTGAGCCTTGATTGCTGTTGGCAGGTCAATGGGAGGTATTTGCCCAGGCCAGTCAGCTTCAAGGACTGGCTGTGACCACTGACCACCAACCTCTGCCCTCTTTGGAGGATCAGCTGTGCAGGAACAGGGTGGTGGTGCTCTGATGTGGTCTGTAGCTTTCCACTGGGTTTTGCTGGCCTTGGGATTTACTGGGTGGTGCAGGCCAACATCATCCCCTACTTGCATGCTGCCTTAGGCCACCCTGTATGAACTACAAAGCAATCTCCAGATGGCTGCTACATGTGCTCAGCTTGGAGATTCCCGGGCGATGCCAAGCTGTGAAGCTAGGCTTCTGCTAGTGGTCACCTGAGGCCATTTAGCAAGAGGTAGAAGGGTTGGGGGCTCACTGAGTTCATCTGCTGCTTGTTTTAGAGAATTTAGGAAGTTGTGAAGCAAGAGCCAAGACAAGTCATTCATATGGAAAAACTACTGTTAGTAGCTTGGGTGGGTCCATGAGTTGGTTGGGGTGGATTCTCAGGGAATATCCAGGGTGGGACAAACTGTGTTAAATGGGTTGATGGAGTCTCAGATATGGCACCTACCTTCTGGCCACTCCTACTGGTCAGGATGGATGTGGTTTCTTTAATTCTGTAGTTGTTAGACTTCCATTCAACTCAATTCCTGATAGTTCTGAGTGATGGTTGGTCTATAGTTTAGCTGTAATTTTGATGTGATTGTGTGAGGAAGTGAGCCATGTTTACCTATGCTTTCCTCTTAACTGGAAGTAGAGATTGGCTCATGTCATATTTCTATTTGACAGTGCTACTCTACAGGATTATAACTTAGAGTTACTGGGTGCATGATTAATTTACTTTGGTTGGAGCAAAGCACAAAAATTGAGAAAAGGGGGACGTATTGGTGAAGTTAAACAAAGTTTTCACCCCTAAAGTGTTTCTATATGGACCAAGGGGAAGGGTAACATGACAATACAGAAGCTCCAGCTGGGATGCACAGTGGAGACAGTCAAAGGGACAATTTCCAGAAGCATGGGGAGGAATACTGGAGATATATTGATACTGGATCAATATATGCTCCAATCTGGGATTATCCTAAATGTCTTTTTTAAACCCTCAATTTCCCAAAGCCAATTATGTAGCAAGTTCTACCTATTCTACTTCCAAAAATTTTCCCACATCCTTAATGCATCATTCCCCTAGTTCAGTCACTGTCCTCTCAGATGAGGCAGGGCTATCACTGGCAAATTACTTTTAAATGAGCATAATCTACAACAAAATGATTGTTTCATCTCTTATAGGCATTTGGGAAGCTATACACTATTTCCAAATGAAATGGTTTCAGTTACATCCAGATTCTGCCACTGATAAAACATGTGCCCAGGTGTAAGTCACTTAGATCTTCTGAGACTCAGTGTACACATCTTTAAGTTGGAACTGGTGTGAACTTTTCTTACCAGAGTCATTGGTGATACTAAGGGAAAAAACATTGTGCAAGTCATTTAATATGCAAAGCATAATTTTAGACATTGGACTAAATTGCAGAAAACAGTCAAGCAACAACTTCATTAGAGCTGCCTTAGTTGTGGGGATACATTCATAAAATATCCTCAGCAACAGCAACTCTTCTTTTTTGAGAGGTAGTTTTTATTTTGGAAATAGTAAGAAATCATTGAGCTAACCCTAGTGAGTGAAATGTATGATAAAGATGAGTAATACTATATTACCTGAATTTGAAACATGATACCAGTTTTATTATATTCTCCATGAGAGGTTCCAAGAGTGTTTATTATGATGACATCCATTGTTAAGCTAAGTGGGTAGTCTCCAGCACTGACTGTTTTGATGTCCCTCATCACTAAAAGTTTTTTTTTTTTTTTTTGCCCCTGGGAGTACTGGAAGTTACCTCACAAGCTTGCACAAAAAGTACAGTCAGAAAGCATTTGGTGTCTGCCATTTCCCCCCTTTATCACTTTAGTAGGCTTTTGCAGACATTGCTCCAACTCACACTACTGAAATGAGCACACAAATGAGGAACACTGACAAGAGCAGTGGTCTTTTCCTGGCATTTGAATTGGCATCAAGGTCTCTAGAACCAGCTAAAATGACCACATTCTCTTGATCCAAAGAGCATTAACATATAAACTATTTGGGGAAGCCAAATTCTTTGAGCTAGACAGATGTTAGATGAAAACCTCCCCATCTAGAAATGGTGTTGCAAGGACTTGGAGATGCAGTTCTTGAGTGGAGATAAATGGGGATGGTTTAATCCACACACAAAATAACTGCTTTATGTTATTAATTTTGAGAAATTTTGTTGTATAACATACAGTATTTGGCTTATTGTTCTGTTAAACCTTCAAAACAGTATAGAAAATCCAGTAGTATCTTCACTTCTGACACCAGGAGAAGGAGATCATACATCCTTAAATGCTGTTCTCCTCTGATGAGGCCCAGAAGGCATTAGCAGCACTTCTTGCTGCAGCTATTGTTCTCATTTGGCCTTGCTACTGAGTTTCTACCCTATTATGTACACCTCAGTCTCTAAATTTCTCTCTTTATCCCAACTCTGTCACAACAAATGTTTGAGATTGATAGGGCAGTAAACATCTTTTTAACTAAGGCACAAATAATTCAGGACAGAGAAGTGCAGAAAATTTGAGAACATATTTGGGAACATAATCAGCAATTCATTCATTCAACATTTATTGAGTAACTAGTATGTATTAGGCTCTATCCAAAGTGTTTATTGACCACATATATTGGTAAATGGGAACCTAAGCAGGAATGTATGGCTATGTCTCTCTTCAGATGTGCCAAAGATAAACAAAATTAATTTATAAATTTTCATTTTGGTATATTCTTTTCTTCCTCCACCTACCCCTTCCTTCTTCCACATTGCATTATTACAGATGATCCAGGAGAGAACCAATTTTCACAGATACATAAATGGCTTCCCAAAGGTGTCTACCTCCTACTCCCTGGAAACTGTGAACTTGTTGGGTCACATGGCAAAGGAGAATTAAGATTGCAAATGGAATTAAAGTTGTTAATTAGCTGATCTTGAGATGAAGAGATTATTATGGATTATCCAGGTGTGTCCATATAATCACAGGGTACTTAGAAGAGGAAGAGGGAGGCAGAAAAGGGAGAAGTAGTGTGGTATGGCATGAGAAACACTTGGCCCAATTTTGCTGGCCTTGAAGATGGAGAATAGAGTTCATAAACCAATAAATATAGGCAACCTCTAGAATCTTGAAAAAGAAAGGGATCAAATTACCCCCAAGTCTCCAGAAATAATACAGTCCTGTTTATCTCTTGATTTTAGCCCAGTGAGACCTATTTTGGACTTCTGACCTTTAAAAATGTAAGGTAATAGATTTGTGTTATTTTAAATCATTATTGTAGCCCCCCCATCTGAAAGTAGAACATTCCTACTGAAAATTCAGATGTAAAGTGGAGCTATTTTCATTAATTTATATAAGAAAAATTTTGAGCATTTACAGACCCCCAAAATAACCTACCAAATCATGCCAAATAGCATATAAAACATAAAAAAAAGTACTAACAAATAGTAAAATCAGTGCTACACTTGTTGCTAAGGCTGCATACTGTCTCTACATTGGCAAAACTTAAAAGCAAAAATCCTCTTTAGATTTCATTTTTAAAAAAATTTAGTGAATTTATTGGAGTGACATTAGTTAATAAAATTACATAGGTTCAGGTGTACAGTTCTATAATACATCATCTGTATATTGTATTGTATGTTCAGCAGCCAAAGTCAAGTCTCCTTCCATCATCATTTATCCCCCCTTTACCCTCTTTTACCTCCCTACCAAATTTCTCCTGGGTAATCACCATACTGTTTTCTGTGTCTATGACTGTTTTCCCTTAATCCCTTCACATTTTTGACCCAGCCCCCAGCCCCTCTCCCCTCTGACAGCTATCAGTCTGTTCTCTGTATTATGAGTCTGTTTCTATTTTGTTTGTTAGTTTATTTTGTTAATTACATTTCACATATAAGTGAAATCATATGGTATCTTTTTGTTAGTGATAACAGGTGCTAATGTAGGTCTTTCGTAAAAGGGAAATGATGTAATGTGAACTTTCAGTAAGTGGGGGATAACTGTACACTAAGGAATTGTTTAAATCACTAGTTCTCAACTTTGCACAATACAATCAATTGTAGAACTATTAATATTCTGATACTTAGCCTAGAAACCAGACCAATCAGAAACCCTGATGATGAGTTTCAAGCATCAATATTTTTAAACCTCTACATATAATTTCAATGTAGAGCAAGACTGAGAACCACCGGTCTAAGTAAATGTGGATCGCCACATTTTAACTGAGGAAATTTGTCTGAGAACAATCTCTTCTTAGCTCCTTGTACCTGTTTCTCTCTCAGAAGGACAACAAAAAGTCAAAAGGGGTTTAATCTCAAGACTCCTTGGGCCATGAGGTCAGAATAGAAGAACTACCACAATCTCCCAAGCACTTGGAGCAAAAGGTAAAGCAGGATAGAGGCTTGCCTCTACCCTCTGTTTTGGCAGATCAATACTTTTCCAAATGCCTAAATGTGTACTAATTTTAAAATGCTATTTTTTTATTTTAGGTAATGGACCTAAAAGTCACTGAAGGATGGGCACCTGTTGCCAAGCGAATCTTTTATTTTCAACTCAAATAACTTTATTTTTTAATTTTATTTTCTTTTTTATGATCATTGTTCAAGTACAGTTTTCTGCCCTTTACTCCCATCCCAGCCCAACCCCAGCCCTCCCCACCTCCCTCCC
>JAPYXV010004994.1:0-10901 GCA_028533065.1 Trachops cirrhosus
GGACTCTCTGAGCTTCCTGGACTTCCTGGAAATCTATTTCCTTTGCCAGATTGGGGGAAGTTCTCCTTTATTATTTGTTCAAATAAGTTTTCCACCTGTTGTTTTTCCTCTTCTCCTTCTAGTACCCCTAGAATTAGGATGTTGGAATGTTTAAAGATGTCCTGGAGGTTCCTAAGCCTCTCCTCATTTTTTAAAATTCTTATTTCTTCATTCTTTTCTGGTGTATGTTTTTTTCTTCCTTCTGGTTCACTCCATTGATGTGAGACCCATCTTTCATTCCATCACTATTGGTTCCCTGTGCATTTTTCTTCATTTCACTTATTGTAGCCTGCATTTTTTCATCTAATTTGCGACCAGAATCAACCAATTCTGTGAGCATCCTGATCACCAGTGCTTTGAACTGTGCTTCTGATAGGTTGGCTATCTCTTGGTCGCTTAAGAGTATTGGCTGTGGGGCTTTGATTTGTTCTGTTTGAGCCATCTCTTTGTTTATTTTTGGTCTTGTCATACCTGTTACGTATGAGGGGCAGAGTCTTAGGTGTTCACCAGGGCGGGGCAAACCAGTCGCTGCATTGTGACACTTTATGTGGGGGCAAGGTCAGAGAGGGAACAGTGGCTCTTGCTCCACTCTCTCTAGGACCTCAGTCCCCTCTGCCACTTCCCACAAGCAGATTGGGCCCTTGTGGTGCTGACTCCTGGGCAGGTGGGCTTGTGTACATTCTAGGACCCTATGGGTCTCCCCAAGGAACTCCTGTGAGGCTGGGAGATTCTCCCAGCACCTCAACCCCCACAGGTGTTTTCAGTTGGTGCTTTTAGGCTTTATTTCCCGTCGCTGGGTCCCTGGGTTGCGCTGTCTGTGTCACTGCCCGTTTTCGCCTGGTTTATCTGCACGCAAATGTGTGACTGTGGACAGCCAGCTGCCTTGTGTGCCTCACTGGATCTGCTCGTTGCCTCACTGGATCTGCTCGTTGCCTCACGCGCCCGGGGTCTGCCACCGGTGCATCAGCTGACCCTGCGTGTCTGGGGTCCACTAACTGCTGCCTGCACCGTGCGTGCCTGCGTCTGCCAGCCACGGATTTTCCTGCCAGGACCCCTCGACCCCTCTCCGTCAGCCTCCGACTCTGCCCCTCTTACAGGTCTGGATGAATGGGTGTCAGACTTCCATACAGTTCATTTTTCTCTATTCTGGTTGTTTTTTTGTTTCTAAATTTTTGTTGTCCTTAGTTTTGGTTGTGGGAGGAGGCACAGTGTGTCTACCCACACCTCCGTCTTGGCTGGGAGTGGAAGTTCATTCATTGGTTGATTCTTATATGTTCAAACCTACAACTTTGGCATATTGAGACGACGCTCTAACGAACTGAGCTATCTGCCAGGGTCCACAATAAGTGTTTGTGAAATATGGTTATATCCAAAATTTAACACAGGTGTGTTTATTCAACAGGTGTTTATTGAATACCTATCATAGATGGTAAGAGAGAGATATATAAATATACTAAAACATGATCACGGTAACAAATGAGAGCATATACATAAAACTACTTGTGTGTGGCCATACTGTACCATTCACATATCAACTCAATTCAAGCTGTACTGTGCAGCTAGCCCTGTAATGTACCACATTTAAAGGTAGCACAGAATTTAAGATTACCAGGGCCAGCTTCCAGGAGGTCATGATATCAGAAAAGAATTTTGAAAGCTGGATAGCAGTTTATAAGACATGGAGAATTACTAGAAATTCAGTAGCATTGTAGCATAAATTAGAATGCATAATGAAAGAGAGAGTTATAATTATAGTTTATGTACTAAGGCCTTATGTACCACACTAAAGAATTTGGCCCTTATCCTCTATGTTAGTTATCTATTGCTACATAACAAATTACCCCAAACTTAGTGGATAAAAACAATTATTGCCTCAGTTCCTGATAGTTGGGAATTTAGTAACCCCTTAGCCGTGTGCTTCAGACCCACGGTTGCAGTTAAGGTATTAGCTGAGGCTGCAGTCATCTGAAGCAGTTTTGTGGCTTCGGGAACTATGGTTCAGATGGCTCACTTACATGGCTCTTTGCAGGAGACCGCATTTCCTCACTGAATGAACCTCTGTAGGACGGCTCACAGCATGGCAGCTGGTTTTCTGCAGAGCTAGTGATCCAGGAGGGAGGGCACTGAAGACAGAAGCCACGGTATCTTTTATAACCTAATTTGGAAATGATATACATCCCTTCATCCATCTACTATTGATCATACAGATCAGCACTGGAATAACATGGAAAGAGGCTAGAAAAGAGTGAGAATCACCAGGCTGTGAGGATCATTGGGGGCCATGTTGGAGGCTATTAAATATTTTGAGCATATACAGAATTAGGTAAAAGTAGGTTAATAGTTGTCCATACAGAACATAATACAATAATTAATAAGTAATATTACAGGAATAAACTCTGTTTTGTGTACTCTCAACTGTGACCCTACTTTTTCCCCACCTTGTATGTTATAGCCATATTTGTATTTTAGATAAATGGATCTGCTCTGGAGAATGAGATGTAAAGGACAAAATTAAAGTTATAATACTACACTATTATATACTGGATACTTGAGTTGTTGAGATCCTGAAATAAAACACTGTTTATGAGGTTTAAAAGATTTTTATAAATATTTAACATATAAAAAAAGGCATAATTTATTGGTTATTCATTGGATGTGGTGGATTAGGAAGTAGACGAGTTCAGGATGCCTGTCAGGTGCATACTAATGTGGTCCTCTGAGATGTAGGACATTAAGATAGAACTTGCCCTGGCTGGTGTGGCTTAGTTGATTGCCCATCAGCTTATGAACCAAAAGATTACTGGTTCGATTCCTGATCAGGGCACATGCCTGGGTTGCAGACCGGGTCCCCACTTAGGGGCATGCAAAAGGCAACCAGTCGATGTTTCTCTCACACATCAATGTTTCTCTCCCTCTCTTTGTCCCTCCCTCCTGCTCTCTAAAAATAAAAAAGAAAAATCTTTAAAAAAATAAAAGAACTGTCCAATAGACAATTGGTTATCTGTAGGTCTGGAGCTCAAGCAAAAGGGAATGAATGAGTGTAAAATGAGAGCAGTGCCTAAGATGGAACCCTAGGGAATTCAACATGTTGGGGAGGGGAAAGGATCCAGCAAAGGAAACAAAGAAATGATATGAGTTGGATAGTAAACCAGGACGTGATTTTTACAGAAACCAAGGGAGAATGCAATGATGAAAATATGAGGGACTATAGTTAGCCTATAATCTTAAAATGTAAAGCTTAGTGAAGCTCTGAAGTATAGTTTGAAAAGTCTAAATTAAATACTTTAATTTAGTGAGTTAGCATGGTGACCCTAGCCTCGGTGTGAAAAGAGGATATGAATAGTTTTCTCAATGTAGTATTATTAGGATCTTAATGATTCCTTTCCCATTGCCCCCTTCAAAATACACACATACGTGCATGAATATGCATGTACACACTCACAGAGCCCGTGTAACTTTATGTATATAAGACAGAATTAGCTGCTGCTTCACCCCTCCCACATCTAATTATAATGGACTGTAACAGGAGTCAGCGTGTTTTTTTCTGTAAGGAGCCAGATAGAAAATATTATAGGCTTCATAGGACTTATGGTCTCTCTCATAACTGCACAACTTTGTCATCGTAGTATAAGCAACTATAGACAATATGTAAATAAGTACATGTGGCTGTATTTCAATACAACTTTATTTGCAAAAACAGGTGGCACAACTTGGAATGTACCCAAAGGAATTGAAAGGAGGGACTCAAACAGATACTTGGACACCAGTGTTTATAGCA
Source organism: Trachops cirrhosus (assembly GCA_028533065.1). Lineage (NCBI taxonomy): Eukaryota > Metazoa > Chordata > Mammalia > Chiroptera > Phyllostomidae > Trachops > Trachops cirrhosus. The sequence goes on from JAPYXV010004994.1 coordinate 3,818, forward strand.
GCATTATTCACAATAGCCAAAAGGCAGGAACAACCCAGGTGTTCATCAACAGAGAGGAATAAACAAAATGTGATGTGTTCATACAATGGCATATTATTCAGCCTTAAAGAGAAATGAGCCCTGGCTGGTGTGGCTCAGTGGGTTAAGTGCTGGCCTGTGAAACAAAGGGTCACTGGTTCTACTCCCAGTCAGGGCATATGCCTGGGTTGCAGGCAAGATCCCCAGTAGGGGGTGCGCTACAGGCAACCATATATTGATGTTTCTCTTTTTTTTCCCCTTCCCCTGTCTCTAAAAATAAATAAATAAAATCTTAAAAAAAAAAGAAATGAAATTTTGGTACATGTTACAATACGGATAGACCTTAGTTAAGTGAAATAAACCTGACACAAAAGGAAAAATATTACATGATCCACTTACCTTAGATACTTAGAGTAGGCAAATTCATACAGACAAAGTAGAATAGAGGTAAGTAGGGACTGGGAGAGTAGGGAATGGAGAGTTTTTGTTTAGTAGGTACAGAGTTTCTATTTTAAAATATGAAAAATTTCTAGAAATGGATAATGTTGGTGGTTTTATAACATTTTGAATATACTTAATGCCATTGAATTAGACACTGGTAAAATGGTAAAGTGATAAATTTTATGTTATATATATTTTACCACAGTTAAAATGTACAATAATAATAATCACCACCAGCAGCAGCATCAAACACAAACTAAAAAAAAATAGGAAGGAGGATAAATTTGGTCCTGTTTATCAGCCCCTGGATGTCATTAAACCTTAAATGACTTTAATATTTTCTTAATACAGTTTTGAAAAATATCATTTCTAGTAAGCAGAAAACATCACTTCTAGTAAACATTATACTTTAAATGTTTATGTTCTCTTTTTATACATGTATCTAAAAGTCTTAGATTTTACATACTACCAGCTTGCCTTCATGGTAGAATCTATAACAATAAGTGGTCTGGGTGAGAAATGGACTTGACTGGCAAGAGTAGGTTCATCTTTCTGTCTAGCTGTGTATATAACTATAGAAATCACTAATACTGGGAGAGCATCCAAAGGGTCTTCCTTACACCTATCAGAATGGCTACCATAAATAAATCAACAAACAAGTGCTGGCCAGGATGTGGAGACAAGGGAACCCTTTTGCACTGTTAGTGGGAATTCAGATTGGTGCAGCCACTGTGGAAAGCAATATGGAGATCCCTCAAAAAATTTAAAATGGATCTGCATTTGACCCAGCAGTACCACTTCTGGGAATATATCTGAAGGAACCCTAAACTCTAATTCTAAAGAATATAAGCACCCCTATGTTCTCTGCAGCATAATTTACAATCACCAAGATACGGAAGTAGCCTAAGCGCCCATCAGTATATGAGTGGATAAAACAACTATGGGACATTTACACAATGGAATACTACTTGGCCATAAAAAAAGAAGAAAATTTTACCTTTGTGACAGTGTGAATGGACCTGGAGAACATTATGCTAAATGAAATAAGCCAGTCAGAGAAAGACAAATACCATATGATTTCACTCATATGTGGAATCTAATGAACAAACTGAACTAACAAGCAAAACAGAGACAGACTCATAGAGAGCTGGATGACAGCCAAGGTGGAGGGAGGCAGTTGAACAAAAAGGAAGAGGGACTTATAGACGAGGACAACAATGTGGAGATTGTGGGGGGAGGGGATTATAAGGATACTAAATGGTAATGGAAATATATAATAAAAAAATTTTTTTTTAAATTTGAAAAGGGGGCCCTGGCTGATATGGCTCAGTGGATTGAATGTTGGCCTGTGAACCAAAACATTGGTTCAATTCCCAGTCAGGGTGCATGCCTGGGTTGCGGGCCACGTCCCCGGTGGGGAGCATGAGAGAGGCAATCACACATTGATGTTTCTCACCCTCTCTCCCTCCTTTCCCCTCTCTAAAAATAAATAAGTAAAAATCTTTTTAAAAAATTAAGGAAAGGTTTTCCTTAGATGAAGACTTGCCCTTGCTGTAGACATTTGAGAAGTGTTTGAAAGTGCTGGGCTAATTCTTGGTGGAGCAAGACAACAGCAGAGCCAACAGGTGTTTCTGTAGGGAGGGGAGCTAAGGCCTGGTTTTCCAAATGCCATGGAGAGGGACACCTGATGAACACATGCATAGCTTTCCTAGCACAGGCATCAAGTGGTATCCAGGTTTCTGAGGGCACAGCTGCAGGTGCTAAACAAGGTGCTCAGAGAACAGGGTTGACTCCGCAGCAGGTGACTTTAGAAGAAGGGGAACACTGTGGAGAGAGGACTGTGTCAGGGACCTCCCTGGCACTGGGGTTTCTATACCTTTTTTGGAATGAGGCAACTGGAGAGAGGTCCAGAGAGTCCCCTCTGGGTCCAGTTGTATATGAGAAAACTGGAGGGCAGAATGGCCATAAGAACAGTCTGTCCAAGTCAGACATCACCCTGAATGCAGGCTCTGCAACACACAGCAGAAGCCACTGGAAAGGGTGCCTTATCAATGCAGCACCTGTGACAGGAGCTTTATGCACTATTCAGATGTTTTGAAACATCAGATCATTTATTCTGGGGAGAAACCCTGTTAATGGAGTGACTGTGAGAAAGTCTTCATCTGCAGCTCGCATGTCATCAGGCACCAGTGAAGTTACACTGGGAAGAAACCATGCATTTGTAAGGAGTGTGGGAGAACTTTCAGCCAGAGCTTCAACCTTATTTGCTATTAGAGAGTGCACACCTGAGAAAAACCTTATGAATATGCTGAGTATGGCAAGGTCTTCAGTCAGAGGTCAGATGCTATTAAGCACCTGAGAAAACACACTGGAGAAAGACTATTAATATAGGAAATGCAGGGAAACCTTCATCCACAGTTCAAATATGGCTTGGAAGTTTCTGTAGTGTATAGGAAACAGTGTGTTGTGACATTTGTTTATTTGATAGATGGCAGGAGTCCAACCTTTTGGCCATAGTGGAAGAAGAGTTGTCTTGGGCCACATATTAAATACACAAACTCAAACAAAAACTGATGAGCAAAAGAAGTTTTTTTAGTAAATTTACAATTTTGTGTGGGGCCACATTCATAGCCATCCTGGGTTGTGGGCTGGACACCCTGGTTTTGAGGTTTTTGGTTTTTGGTTTTTTAGACTTGAGTTCAGGATCAATCGAGGATAGTATTTTGTACTCCAGTATTTAAGTAGCAGTAGCATTGAGACAAATGCAATTACTCATCTTTGTTCATCTTTGTCAAGACTCAGTCTTGGCAGTTTTCAAATGTATGTCTTGAAATATGTCATCAAAATAGTAAGATACATATTAATGCTACATTCTTTCTCAAAGTGCGCTTATTAGTCATTTCGAAAAGCAAATTGAGATAATATAGTAATTTCTATGTAAAGAAAGTCTCTAAAACCCAAATGTGTCTATTTTGATGGTCCTTAAAATGTATTTCCTACAAAATACCAAATAAATTTTGTATTTGGTACCAATTTTCACATTAGCAACAAGAAGTAACCTTTTTGCTGCCAGGTTAAGAATTTAAGGCTTATGTAGAAATAAAAACTTTTTAAAATGCCATTTTCTCATGGATCCCTCCATCTAGTTGATTCTGTAGAGTGTGATTCATTTACAGAGTATTGTCAACAGTGTTTATTTACATAGAATGGCAGGCTGCAAAGGTTCATGTCATTTCCTAGTGAGAAACAACTCTGTGACCAGTGTAAATGATCTGCCACTGCCTCTTCCTGTTTTCGATGTTGGATTTAAGAAGACACAGATGGAACAAGTGAGCCTCAGAGGTCATTAAGAAGAAATAGGTTTCCATCTATTGCTTCCAGAAGTTTCAATACAAATTAAGAAAAGAACTTTTGTTACTGATTTTTTTTTCTAGGAAACTTTGTTGGATGGTATGGTCAATGATGAAGAATCAGCCTAAGGGGGAAAAAAAATGTCTTACAACATAATATGACAAGATTTCCTACTCAGAACCTTAAAAAACTGTGTCCCTTGAGATATATGAGAGATCACATTGGCATCCAAATATAGTTTGTAGTCTCTGAGAATTCCCATAGTCATTTCTTCCCTCTCTTTTTAATTGACTAGAAACCTTTGAGCTTTTTATCTGCTTATGATTTAATTATTGTAGTTCACTTTGACCTCCAATCACCGTGCTCACATTTTTTTAACACCTTGGGTTGTCTACACTCCAGTCATTGCAATGACTTGGGAAGGTGTGAAGAAGCTAATAAGCTAGACTCCATATTTTCTCTTGGCCTGTTTCTTATTTTAAAGGTATGTAGTAAAGCACTGCAGCTTTTTGTGTCTCTTCTTGGCTACAAAACATAACAATCAAGTAGGTTTTCTGTTTTTAAGATTTTGTTTATTTTTTTTTTAGAGAGAGGGAAAGGGAGAGGGAAAGAGACAAAAACATCAATGTGAGAGAGAAACATCGACTAGTTTCCTCTTGTACGTGCCTGTTCCCTCATACAAGACCAAACCCGCAGCCTAGGCATGTGCCCTGAGAGGGGATCAAACTGGTGACCTTTCACTTTGCGGGATGATGCCAACCATGATGCCCAACCAATTGAGCCACCCCAGTCAGGGCAATCAGGTAGATCTTTATTAAATAAAAGTAAATTTGCCTCGGTTGTAACCCAGAGGATCAGAGCATTGGTGGCAATTCTAAGGTCATAATAGACTTATAACACTCCTTCTCCAAGGTTCTACAAAGATAAGCATAAAACAGTATTAGTACGTGACTGGCCTGTGGCATGGAGGCATTAGTAAATCCAAAATGAGAATGATTAGGATTAGTGGTTTTTGTCTAGCTAAAAACTGGTATCTTGGCTTAAAAGTACTTCTTTTTGATAACTAGGAATGTGGTTTAGTTTGTTTTAGCACTCTAAGAATTGTATTCAGGTTGCTGAAGACATAAAAGATAGCTTGGCAATTATACTTAGAGCTTTATGTAGAAAACCCGTAGGAATTGAGCAAACACATAACCTTTACAACTGGTTATATTTTCAGTTCCCCTAAACAAGAGTTTGGAACTACGGCCAATCGTGGTTTCAAGTACAGATAATATCTACATAAAGCACACAGATTGCAAGGTAGGCCTTCAAGCCCAGGGAATGCCCTTGCAACTTTGTACCCAGGATCACTCCTATTCATGCTCTTTATTGGGTTATCTACAGGTTCACTGTCTCTTGCTTTTTATTTTAGGCACCAAAAGGTGTTCTTGGTTTATGACTTTTGAAGGCTGGGGGAAGAGTTAAGAGGGAAATTTGACAATGGAGAACATTATTTTCTTAAGTGGGTAAATAAGTCAGGGAAAAACAGAGGACAAAGGAGGAAAGAGGATGAGATGCCTTTAACTTTATTCTATAGTTCTGTCACCATAATAATTCACTCAGAAGGGATGACTTTAGTATTTCGTGTTAAAAGCACAGGTCTGGAACAAGTACATGCCCACACTGAGAAACAGTGGTAGATTGAGACCTATTGTATTTTTTAAGTGATTCCATGACTGTCCAGGTGTCCTGATTTAAAAGCTGCTTGTTGAGTCAGGAAATTGTATCTTGTTCTGAGGTTTACTGTAATAAAGTACACAGTCCTAGGGGATGGTACTGCTGGCTCCATGAATCACTTTACAAGCTGGCTATCCTGACCCAAGCCCCTTGATTTATTTATGCCATACCATAGTAGGAATGGCAAATATGTAAGCCACACATGGTTTCTGGGATGGGATGGGCCTTTACCTGGGAAATTGTCATAAATCCATAAAGTGAGATAGGGCAGAGCAAGCTGTAGCTCGTGTCCATACAAGAGATCTCTTCCTGTTATATAGGAATTTACAGCTCTAGAACTGGTTATAAGTACAGCATTCTCCTTGGAATGTATCCTTGGATGTGTTGTATGCTGTGTTTTAGCCTACCCAGTCTTAGTTTCATTGTTTACAAACCTAAAACATAGCTCTGAAATGTTGTCTAGTCCTATTGTCCCTAATATTTTCTCTTGTATTTACATCTTTAAAGTGGAATTGACTTGAATATTTTAGATTGTTACCTATAGATTTTTCAAGCAACTTTTTTTTTTTTAGTTTGGAAACTATAACATTGGACTATAAGCCAATGATCAGTGATCGTCTTTTTTATATAAGCTTATGATGCCAGTATTTCAATAAGATTAGAATGCTGCCTAGCTTTTGGAACTTGATTCCCCAGCACTAATAAAGAGATTCTATTAGATTTGCACTCAGGATTTATATGGGTAGCCAGATATTGAGCCACAATGAGCAACATAATTTTTCATATTATCTTTTATTTTTCATCCCCCACCCTTTTTGGCAACCATCAGCTTGTTCTCTTTATCTGTAGGTGCTTCTGTTATGCTTTGTTTATTCATTTGTTTTTTAGATTCTACATATAAATGAGATCATATGGTCTTTGTCTTTCTAACTTATTTCACTTAGAATAATACCCTTCAGGTCCAACCATGTGGTAGCAAATGGAAAGATTTCATGCTATTTTATTGGTGACTAATAGTCCATTGTGTATGTGTGTGTTTGTGTGTGTTATGTGTGTGTATGTATCAAGGTGTCTGGAAAAGGTCCAGCCATTGTTAACATAACAAGAATGGTTTGCGCAGCATCAGTGTAACCTGGCAGCCAAAGAGAGTGTATCAGAATGCGCGTGCGTGAACAATGACAACTTCACTGTGCTAGTCAGTGGGGGTGGTAGACACTGTTGAGTGAGCATGTGTGCTGTGTGGCCATCTCATTCAAAATGACTGAGGTTGTAAAGCAATGAATCTGCATCACATTTTGTGTTAGGCTTGAACATTCCTCCACAGAAACTATCTGGATGATTCATTCAGAAGGCTGCAACTATGGGCAGCTGGAGATTGGCAGTCTCATCATGACAACAAACCCACTCATACATCACATCTCATGCAGAGTTTTTTGATAAAACATCAAATCACCCAGGTGACTCAGCCTGCCTACATCCCAGATTTGGTGCCCTGTTACTTATGGCTTTTCCCAAAACTAAAATCCCCTTTGAAAGGGAACAGATTTCAGAGTGC
>JAPYXV010004995.1:0-10899 GCA_028533065.1 Trachops cirrhosus
TAAATTTGGATAAGCTTGGAGGTTCAGTACTATTATTACATCAATGTTATATTCTGATTTTGATAATTTTCTTTGTATTATGTAAAAAATATTCTTGCACTTAGGAATTACACATTGAAACATTTAGGAATAAAGGGGATTATGGTTAGAACTTTCTTTCAAATGGTTCAAGAAACAATAAAATGTATTTGTATAGTGAATAAAAAGACAAATATGGTAAACATTTGGGAATTTGAGTGAAGGATATATGGGAATTCTTTGTACTATTCTTGCAACTGTTACACACATCTGAAATGATTTCAAAATGAAAAATATTAAACATATTATGAGTCTGGACTGAATATGTGTGCTTGTCTCTATCTGATGGAATCGATGCCCTGTGGTGAAGAGGGCTGGAGCTATCTTGTTTCTGGGGCCATTCTGAGGTTGCAGGATAATCTACTCTATCCCACTCTGACAGACATAGACCTACAATGTCTGATAAGTAGCAGCTTTCTCTATTGTGCTGTTTGCAGAGGAGGATATTTGAGTCAAATCAACAAAGGTTAGTTTCCTAGAAAAGTTGCTAATAGCCCATTCCTTTTCCTTCCAAATTCCAATCCTGGGCATGACATTGTCCCTGTCACATAACTCCATTCTTATATCAAGTCTCCTGAGATCATACCAGAGCCTGCAACTTCCTTAGAACTGAAGGTTTTACATGGCAACAACAATAATGGTCTCTAGCCACTAAGCCCTATAGTAAATGACAAGCACACCAAATAATTAGCCCTTACCACCACATGAATGAACTTCTGTCACCACAGAGCCACCAGAACAGAAGCTCTGAGCCCACATGCCCACACTGCAGATAATGACTTCAGCTTACAAAGGGAAGAGAGAAGTGACCCTCAAAATAGATCTTTAACATCTTCCATCATCTTTTGTGACAGCACAATTTGCTGTACCGTTTTAATCTCTTATTAGGAATCCTTCTGAATTAGTGCTCTATTTTAAGCACAAAGTCAGGATTTCTGTGGCCTCAGCCAAAGATGTTCATGTGGAAAAGTTGCTGAGCTGGCTTGCTGATTCATGCCATCACAATTCCTGAAATCCTTCCTTCTCTGTAAGTGGGAAAGGGTTCACCCATAATAGCTTTCTTGGCTTGTATATCCCTTTCCCACTCTGTCCACTTAACATTCCATCGCAGAGAACATAAAATTGAGTACATGCCAAGAAAGTGGACACACACCACAAACATTAATAGCTTTACCATATTAATAGCTTGCCAAGTCAACTGTCTCTGGAGAAGATCTTAGCTTCTCTCCTCATGATGTCTATTTTCTCTTTCTTTGTCTTCTGTTTTCCCTGGCCTCGTTACAGACATAGCAGGGTTATTTACACATAAGGTAGCCAGTTATAAAACTTGTGCTGGAGCTCCTATCTCATGACAGCAGGGATGAGCCAGCACATACCTGTCAGTTACTGAGGTTCTATAATGTGGGTACTTTATATATGCTGTATGCCATCCCATATAACTCTCAGGAAAAATCTGCAAGATACAAGTATGTTATTACATCCCAATATTTCAGATGGTAAAATAGAAGCTCAAAGAGAATGAATAACATGTCCAAAGATCCATGGCCAATAAGGAGATGAAATTTCCATTTGTCTAGAGAGCTCTAGTATTCCCACTCTGCTATACTCTGATGGTAGGTAGAAAGATACCAAGACCTCCTTCTTTATGACTGTTGAAGGCCCAAAATTCTTTGACCAAATTGGTTCTAGAGGCTAGGTTGCATAAGAACTCGTTATGCTTAGCTGTTTCCACCTGTACAGTAAGAAAGTGAATATATTTAAGATTTCACTCAGGTTGGTTGTTCCTATTTTTTCATGATGTGTAACCTATGGCTCTTCAGCATGCACAGCTGGGACAGTGTTGCTATTTACTCTCTACTCCAGTGAAGGAAGCTGCAGTAGCCAGTAGATGTGTGCCCAGCCTTCTGCTATAGTTTTTAATCTGTCATTGAGTTTTTTGTGAATTATGTGACAGATGTTCCCATCTCTTGAGGAACCTGAAAGTCTGCCCTGGATATGACTACTTCTTCATGGTAGAATCATTAGATAAGAGCATTCTTAATGCTCCTGGTAGAGCATTAGACAAGAACTCTAAACAAATGTCTGAGAAAACACCCCTTGTAGCTGAGTTGGTGCACCAACATATAGCCACAGCACTCACTGAAACTGTGACACTGGGGGATTATTTCAGAAACACCCACAGCTGTCCCTCTGAGGACCCTGTGTGCTTTATCCACATGCAGGACTGTTCCATAGTGACAGGAGCTTGAAGATCCCAAGAATAACCTTTAACCCAGCAGTGTCCAACATTTTGGTGTCTCTGGGCCACACTAGAAGAAGAGTTGTCTTGGGTTACACATTAAATACATTGCAACATGTAATCACACAAAAAAATGTCATAATGTTTTAAGTAAATTTATTATTTTGTCTTAGGCTGCATTCATGACCAGCCCGAGACACATGCCACCCATGGGCTGAGCAGGTTGGACACCCCTGATTTAACCCGTGAACCAACAGGAGTTGGGAAATCAAGACCCTTGGGAGGAATCAGTCTTAGGTGTGTTTTATATTTTCCTCTCATTTCCACTGGGGTTGAGCCACCCTTGCCCACAGCAATAACTTCAATTAATCATCCTGTGTTGGCATCCTTCTCTTCTGTTTCACTTCCGGTCCTCCACCAGTGTTCCCTGAGAGCAGCACCTACTACATCCCCTGCCCTCAGATCCTAGTGTTAGGGCAGACTTCCAGGAGGAATCAGCCATAAACACCCTTCAGAGCTCCTACTGCAGTAAACACGCTCAAATATACAACCTATTCTTACATCTAAAAGAATTAGAGGAAAAAAACAAACAAAGCACAAGGTCAGTAGAAGGAAGGAAACAATCAAGATTGGAGCAGAGTTATATGAGCTAGAGACTAAATAAAAATTCAAAGGATCAATAAACCCAGGAGATGATTTTTTTGAAAAGATAAGCAAAATTGACAAACTTTTAATCAGACCCATCAAGAGAAAAAGAGAAGGGACCCAAATAAAATCAGAAATGAAAGAGAAATAGCAACTAATATCATAGAAATGCAAAGGATTGTAAGACATTATTATGAACAACTATATGCCAAGAAGTTGGACAACCTGGGGAAAAAGGAAAAATCTCTAGAAACATACAATTTTCCAAAACTGAATCAAGAAGAAGCAGAAAACCTGGAAAGATTGATAACAACTAGTGAAATTGAACCAGTAATAGGAAAAAATCCAGGTAAACAAAAGCCCTACCAGATGGCTTCACAAGCAAATTTCACCAAACATACAAAGAAGAACTAACAACTATACTCAAACTATTCCAGGAAATTCAAGAAGAGTGAAGGCTTACCAATTCTTTTTAGAGGACTAGTGTTATCCTAATTTCAAAACCAGGTAAAGACACAACAAAGAAAGAAAACTACAGGCCAATATCTCTGATGAACATAGATGCTAAAATCCTAAACAAAATATTGGCAATCTGGATCCAGATTTTTAAGTACCTTAAAAAGATAATGCACCATGATCATGTGGGATATATCCCAAGGATGCAAGGATGGTACAATATTTGCAAATCAATAAATGTAATACATCATATAAACAAAACAAAGGACAAAAATCACACAACCATACCAATAGATGAGGTTTTCCTCATCTTTACCAAAATGCTTTTTAACATTTGATAAGCTACAACACCCATTTATGATAAAAACACTGAACAAAGTGGGAAGAGGGGGAACATTTCACAACATAATAAAATCCATAAACTAGAGACTTAAAGAAAAGATGGAGGCATATGTAGGTACACTTTGCTTCCTTGCACAGCCAAAAGAAGGACAACAACAAATTTAAGTACAACAAAAAATAACAAGAACTGTCAGAAAATCAAGCTGTATGGAAGTCCAATAACCAAGGAGTTAAAGAAGAAACATTCATCCATACTTGTAGGAGGGGTGGAGACAGGCAGCCAGAGTGGAGTGGACTCACAGCAGGGTGATGGCTGAAGGACCTGGGAAGGCAAGGCAGAAACTGGTAGAGAAGACAGTCCCACATTTGTGTGCAGATAATTCAGGAGGAACAACTGGGAAGTGAGACAGACCATGCAACCCAGGGTTCCAGCGTGGGTAAATAAAGCCTCAACACCTGTAACTGAAAAAACCCATGGGGGTTGAGGCAGCAGAAGAAACTTCCAGCCTCACAGGAGAGTTTGATGGGGAGACCCACAGGGTTCTAGAATGTACACAAAACCACCCACCTGGGAATCAGCTCCTGAAGGGCCCAGTTTGTTTGTGGGTAGCGGGGTAAGTGACTGAAAGTCAGCAGAGAGTTGAGCAAATTGCATTGTGCCCCCCTCAGATGCCTCCCCCACATAGAGTGCCACAACACAGTCGTGGGTTGCCCTGCCTTCGCAAATACGTAAGGCTCTGCCCCTTACTACATAAAAGGTGTGCCCAGACAAAGAAATATAGCCCAAATGAAAGAACAAATCAAATTCCAGAAAAAATACAACTAAGTGATGAAGAGATAGCTAACCTATAAGATGCAGAATTCAAAACACTGGTAATCAGGATGCTCACAGAAATGGTTGAATATAGTCACAAAATAGAGGAAGAAGTGAAGGCTGTGCAAAGTGAAATAAAGAAAAATATACATGGAACCAACCATGATGGGAAGGAAACTGGGACTCAAATCAACAATTTGGAAAAGAAGGAAGAAATGAACAGTTAACCAGAACAGATTGAAGAAACGAGAATTCAAAAAAAAAGACGAGGAGAGTCTTAGGAACCTCTGGGGCAACTTTAAATGTTCCTACATCTGAATCATAGGGGTGCCAGAAGGAGAAGAGGAAGAGCAAGAAATTGAAAACTTATTTGAAGAAATAATGGAGAACTTCCCTAATCTGGTGAAGGAAATAGACTTCCAGGAAGTCCAGAATGATCACAGAGTCTCAAAAAGTTTGGACCCAAGGAAGCACACACTAAGGCACATCATAATTAAGTTACCTAAGATTAAAGATAAGGAGAGAATCTTAAAAGCAGCAAGAGAAAAGGAGATAGTTACCTATGAAGGAGTTCCCATAAGATAATCCACTGATTTCTCAAAAGATATCTTGCAGGCAAGAAGGGGCTGGAAAGAAGTATTCCAAGTCATGAAAGCAAGGGCATACATCCAAGATGACTATATAGCAAAACTATCATTTAGAATGGAAGGGCAGATAAAGTACTTCCCAGATAAGGTCAAATTAAAAGAGTTCATCATCACCAAGCCCTTATTATATGGAATATTGAAAAGACTTATCTAAGAAAAATGAGCAGATCAAAAATAAAAACAGTAAAATGACAACAAACACAACTATGAACAGCCGAAGCTAAAAACAAAACAAAACAAAACAAAAATGAACTAAGCAAACAAGTAGAACAGGAACAGAATCACAGAAATAGAGATCACATGGAGGATTATCAGTAGGGAGGAGGAGGGGGAACAATGTGGGGAAAGGTACAGGGAATAAGAAGCATAAATGGTAGGAACAAAATAGAGAAGGGGAGATTAAGAATAGTATGGGAAATGGAGAAGTCCAAGAACTTATATGTATGACCCATGGACATGAAATAAGGTGGGAGAATGATTGTGGAAGGGGGGAACAGGGTGGAGGGGAATAAAGGGGAGAAAAAAATGGGACAACTGTAATAGCATAATCAATTATATATATGTATATATATATATATAATTGTTCCTTTCATCATTGTTATTCAACATAGTACTGGAAGTTGTAGCTACAGCGATCATACAAGAAAAAGAAATAAAAGAGATTCAAGGCAGAAGAAGCTACACAAACTTCCTCCGAGGACCAACCTGGAATTATAACTAAATTGTGGAGAAATCATCTGTAATAAACAACTGAACAGGAAAGGGAGAAGAAGCCTTATAACCACAGACAGAAGAAACAGCTTCAACACAATGTGTCTGGTAGGGAGTGTGGAAAGAATGAAAGAAAGCTGGCCAGGCCCCCATGGGCAGCAGCTGAAGTGCCAGAGGATATTTAAGGGTCTGGGGGGATCACTCTGAGATGTGTTGAGTCTAAACTCCAAGCTGGGATCCCCAGCCTAGAGCACCAGAGCCCAAAAACCATACAGATAGCATCCAGCCATCAGAGGCAGCAGGATTTTTCTCTGCCAGGGACAGACAGCTGGAGAAGCAGAGAGGTGTTTAAAGGACCAACAGATAAATTTTTCATATGCAGCCACTTACCCTGCACCCCCTTAGAAGGGGACACAGAGTGGAGTGCAGAGTGCACTAGAGATGTTTGAGGAGAGACTGGGGGTGGTTGCTTCAGGGAGAACTGAGAGAGCAGATGCCAAAGTGTTGGTGCTTAGTCATCCCCCACACTACAGTAGCCATCTTGTTCTGGCAGACCATGCACCTCCAAGTGGCATCAGACTGAAGGGAAGCAATAGCCTCTGCTGCACCTGTGGTTCTTAAGCTTCACTGCTGAGTAGAGTGATTAGATTAACAACTTAAGGATCAGCCACAGACGATAGATCCCTGGTAGTTTCCAACAAGCTGCCTAAGGCCAGACTGGAGCATCACCTGATATCACCAGAGGTGGATCCAGAAAGAAAAAACAGTGGTGAATATTAGATACTACTGAGACAAAATCCACCGTGGTCTTCTACATGATTTGCAATAAATTCCCTTTGAATTGTTTTTTTTAAAATTTACTTCTTGCCCTTCAAGTTTGAGCAGATAAAACCATTAGATTTTATATTATAGTTTATTTCATTTCTCATATCTTGCTCCTCCCTTCTTTTACCACATTTTACCCTCTTTTTTCTTCGTATTATTTTTGTTTTAAATTTTGTTTTCTCTCTTGCTACAACTTCTTTCCATTCAGCACTCTTACTATATCTCCCCTATCCAGCCTCTCAAAGCCAATTTTCCTGTCAATGGTCATCTCACATTCTTTTCCCCCTCCTAAAATGCCCATGTTCTCTTTCTACTTTAACCAATCTTTGCTCATAAGATAGGGTAGTTGTTGCATTTTTCAGTTTTATCTCTAGATCTCCAGTAGCTTTGTATTTTAAATGTCAAATTCTAATGTTCCCCTTTCCTATTTCATTCTGCCTCCATCCTGCCCATTCTTTTTTTGTCTCAAATTTTAACTTTTCCCTGTTTTAACTTGTTTTCTTTTTGCTATTTTTCTTTCATCCTGCTCATTCTTTTTTCATCTTAAATTTTAATTTTTTCTTTTCTTACCCTGCTTTTTCTTCCCACACTCTTAGTATTCCCTCTCCCTCTATCATGTCAAAATCATTTCTCTTTCCTCTATACATCTCTTAAGCTTCTCTTTTCCCCCTCTTTTTCCTATCCAACTTATATTAATGTTAGCTCATTTGTTGTTGTTAGTGCTGTGGTGGTTCCTTTTCTCCAATTTGTTTCCCTTTTTATTTATTTATTTAGCTTTATTCCTTCTGTTTTCTTTCTCTCTCTCATTTATTTTATTTTATTTTCTGTTTAAACCTAATACTATATACTTCCCTTCTCTTATTTCATTCCACCTTCTTCATTCCCTTTTTTACTTATAAGGTAAAATTTACTTTTTCTCTTCGCATTGCTCCAATTCCTGATTCCTGCTACTGCACCTCCCTCTAAACTCACAAAATCATTTTCATTTCAGTTAGTAATCTCATATTCACTTCTCTTTTGTTATAATACTTCAAAATTTTTACATTCTTATTAATACTGGTTCACCTGTTATTGATAGTGGGATTATGGTGGGAGTAATTTTTGTGGGTGTGGGATTGTTTCTTGTGCCATGTTTATGTTCTGGCAGTAACTGCACAACAGCATATGAGACATACTGGGTGGAGAGACACTCGGCCAGCTGGAGGGAAGGATCCACCAAATAATGACCCAACAATTAAAACCCAATTACATCCAGAGAGCAAACATAAACAGCATAAAGGGCATCCCAATAGGTAAGCACAGGACATCAAGAAGACTGAACCACTGAATCCCACAGATATCCTGCCATAGAAGTTCACACCACAAAGACAGGAAGTAAAGCAAATCAATTTAAGAAGCAGAAACAAACAAGAAGAGTCTCCCCTAAAATGGGAAGACAAAGAAACAGCCCCTAATCTAAAGGAATGGAAGAATCCCAAGAAAGAGTGCTAAGTGAAATAGAAGTCAGTAAACCATCACATACTGAGTTCAAAACAATGGTTATAAGGATGTTCAATGAGCTCACTGAGAACTACAAATAAGTACAGGGAAGCTGCAAGAGACTTACTGTGAACTACATGAGCATGAAAAAGACACAGAAACTACCAACAAGAGCCAGGAGGAAATGAAGAATACAATTTCTGGATTGAAGAACACAGCAGAAGGAATCAAAAACAGGATAGATGAAGAAGAGAATCAGATCAGTGAGCTGGAGGACAGGGGAGAAAAAAATTCCTAGGAGGAGCAACAAAAGAAAGAAGACTCAAAATGAATGAAGAGGGGTTAAGGGAACTGCAGGACAATATGCAACAGAATAATATCTATATAATTGGGATACCAGAAGGAAAAGAAGAAGAGCAAGTGATAGAAAACCTGCTTGAAAAAGTAATGACAGAAAACTTCCCTAATTTGATGCAGAGAAAAAGTCAGAGAAGTCCAAGAAACAGAAAGGATCCCAATCAAGAGGAACCCAAAGAGTTCCACTCCATACACATCATAATTAAAATGGCAAAATTCATAGACAGAGAGAGATCTTAAAGGCAGCAAGGGAGAAACAGAAAGTAACATGCAAGGAGCTCTGTTAAGACCATAAGCTGTTTTCTCAACAGAAACACTACAAACCAGAATGGAATGGCAAGAAATATTCCAAGTAATGAAAAGCAAATGTCTGCAACCAAGACTACTTTACCCAGTTAGGCTCTCAATTAAAATGGAAGACAAAATAAGGAGTTTCCCACACAAAAAAAGGCTAAAAGACTACATCTCCATCAAACTACCATTGCAAGTCATGCTAAAAGGACTGCTTTAAGATGACGAAGAAAAAGAGTGAGAGAAAGGAGCATGGGTACAAAGTGGAGAAATGACAATGAATAAGTACCTATGAATAATAACCTTAAAGATAAATGGATTAAATGCTCCAATCAAAGGACATAATAGTCTTAAATGTAAGTGGATTAAGTGATCCAATTAAAAGACAGCTGAATGGATAATAAAGCCTGACCTTACGTGCTGCTGCCACCTCAGAAAAAAAGACCTACACAGACTGAAAGACAATGGTTGGAAAAAAATATTCCAAGCAAATGGACAGGAAAAAAAAAGCCAGGGTTTCACTACTTGTATCAGACAAAATAGAATTCAAAACAAAAGCCATAAAAAGAGACACAGAAGGACACTTCATAATACTCAAGGTGAGAATCCATCAAGAAAACATAAACAGCCCTCCCAGACCAAACAAGGACTGAGCAGCACCTGGGGAGGCCTGGGTCGGCCGCGGGGCTCCCGGGAGAGAGCTGGGTCATCTGCTCCCTCCCTGGCCAAACAGGGACTGAGCAGCACCCAGGAAGGCCTGGGTTGGCCTGCCGTGGGGCTCCTGGGAGAGAGCTGAGTCGCCAGCGGGACTGAGCTGAGTCCGCAGCAGGACTCCCGGGAGAAAGCTGGGTCATTCACTCCCTCCCAGGTTAAACAAGGACAGAGCAGCACCGGGGGAGGCCAGTTTACCAGACAGCACAGAGAGAGGAGTGAGGACAAAGAGGCACCCACACAGGGACTGTAAGCACCTACACAAAGCCCTGGTGAAGGTGCACACCCCACCCCGTGCATCCAAAGGCACTGTCTCTACACCTGCGCCCCCAAGCAGGAGAGAGGATGTGGTTTGGTGAAAATCTCAGAAATCACAGCGTTGAAAAATGAAAAGGCACAGGTGCTTCCCAGGACCTATGATACCCAAGCTGTGAATTGGGGACAAGTGGGAGCCCATTGGGATCCAGAAAGTGTGAACCCAGAAAAGGGGCAGGCGCTCCGCAGGACATCGGAACACTCTGCAGTGAACTCCCAAGGTCCCACATAGTTGCATCCAGCCCCCACACACAGGTCTCTTCCGGGAGACATCAGACCAGCTGGGGGAGAAGGCGCGTGCCTGCACTAAGAACAGTACATCAGAGGCTGACTGAGTCCTGAACGGGGCGGGCGGCGGGGGGGCCTGTCTCCAGTAACCCCTCACTGGGCAGAAGCCAGCTACAAAAACCTGTTTGGTGAGTCTGAAATCAACAATAGCTGTGTGTGTGTGTGTGTGTGTGTGTGTGTGTGTGGGTGTGTTTTCTTTTTTTTTGCTGTTTGTTGTTTTTTTATTTCTTTACTTTTAATTATTTTTAAGTAAGCTTTTATCTTTTCACTCGTATTATGTTTTGATCTATAAATTCTTTATGCTTCTCTTTCTGTCACCCTAGTGTTGACACTTCTCCCTTGCTTTCCAAATTTATCTCTTCTTCCTTCCATCTTCTGCTTGTTTCCTTCCTCTTTTTTTCTTTTTTTAACCTGCAAGTAATTGCATAATTGTATAATCATTATTTCATTATTCCTACACCTTTTACTTATATAGTATTTTGGTATTCCTCTTCTTTTTGTATACACTTCTTTGCTTGGCTGATTATATTGTATCATTTGATAGGTTTCCCCTGTTGTCTCATTTATAGTGTATTGCTAATATATTGTACTTGTATTGTGTTCCATTAGTACAATACTATCTATTCCTGAGTACAAGGCTCAATACTCTCTATCCTTGTTACCTAGATTTCATAGATTCTGTCATAGGATTGTTGCTCTAA
>JAPYXV010004996.1:0-10899 GCA_028533065.1 Trachops cirrhosus
AATATATTAAAAAAAAAAAAAAAGAGTCAATTCATAAAACCTGTAAAGAAAAGCAATTTGACTTAAATATATGTATACCTTTTGACCCAGTGATTAACCATTCTCAAAAATCTCTTATTTGAATTAAATAACTGAAAATGTAGCCAAATTTATTTTTGCAAAGGTATTATTAGCATTATATACGAATGATAACTAAAAATAGTCTCAATTTCTGGTAGTAGGAGATGCTGTATCTTTAAGCTAGCATATATGAAAAATTTTCATAATATGGAGTAATGCTTCGAATTTTAAGTTAAAAAGCAGTATGTAAGATCATATGTGTCAATTATGTTATGCATTTGCAAACTAGAGTCCAAAGGAAAAGTTATCAGCCGTGTCAACTGCCTTTTCATGTCTGTATTACAGGAAATCCCTGTTAGTGATGGACTAGAGCTATTGCAGATGGTCCTGAACTTTGACACTAAGGACCCTCTCATTCTGTCTTGTGTCCTCACTGATGTCTCAGCACTCTTTCCGTTTGTCACCTACAGACCAGAGTTCCTGCCCCAGGTCTTCTCTAAGGTAAATTGCAACTGCTTTGTAAACAGTTTGTCATTTCTAAGCTAATACATGTAATTGCTTTTGAAAGTGTGAGACAAGCTGATAAATAGTAATTTATTCATTTATCAAATATTTACTCTGTACTTATTGTGAATCAGGCATCACGATATTTAAAAAGAAAAAAAAGCGTTATCCTTTAGGAGCACTCTGGGAAGAAAGTCATGTAACTAGATGTACCAGTGTGGCATTGCAATTAATAGACATGTACACTGAGCAATGGAAAAGAAGCAGGGGGGTCCAACCCACGACTCATGGGCTGCATGCGGCCCAGGATGGCTATGAATGCAGCCCAACACAAAATCATAATTTACTTAAAACTTTTCTTTTGCTCATCAGTTTTCATTAGTGTTTGTGTATTTAATGTGTGACCCAAGGCAGCTCTTCTTCCATTGTGACCCAGAGACGCCAAAAGGTTGGATACCCCTGAGAGGGTATCAGAGCGTGCTGTCAGTCTGAGAGGGGATTGTGAGAGGGCTTAGAAGTTTCCAGTATAGGTGACTAGGTGAGTAGTAGAGTACCACCTGAGAGCAAATAGCAGATCATTAGGCAGTGTAGGAGTACAGAAGAAAAGGGAGTGAGTTTTGTTTTGGAATACTGTGTTTGAAGTATACATACAATAGCTACAGAGATACCTCACAATAAATTGGCTATTCGAGGTTAAAGGTCTAGACTTCAGAAAATTATAAGATAAACTTAAGGCAGCGTCATCATAGAAATGTCAAGAATAGTGGTGAAGCCCTAGGGAAGAGGATCAGTAGAGTTAGGCGGCTCAAGCAGGGAACCCCGGAGATCACTATCATTGAAGGGAAAGGAGCAAAGAATAAGAAGCCCTAAAGGAACCCTGGCTGGTGTGGTTTAATTGAACACTGGCCTGCAAACCAAAAGGTCACCAGTTCGATTCCCAGTCAGGGCACATGCCTGGATTGTGGGCCAGGTCCCCAGCTGGGGGCGTGTGAGAGGCAACTGATCGATGTATCTCTCACACATTGATGTTCTCTCTCTCTTTCTCCTTCCCTTCCCCTCTCTCTAAAAAGAAGTAAATAAAATCTTAAAAAGAAGCTTCAAAGTAGAAAAAAAGCCAGAGAAGTGGAGAAAATGTTGTATGACAAAGACCAGTATAACTTCAAAAACATGGACTCATTTGTTGCAACTGAAATTTTCTTAAGAACTGGAGAATGTCCATTAGGTTTCTCTATTAGACATTTTTAATGTGTTAGTCCATTATAGTGACTAGGGCAGTAGTCATACTGCGTTGGGTTAAAGAGTAAATGGGAAGTTATGCAGTGGAGTTAGGGAAGGTAGATCACTTAACTTTTAATAAAAAGTGGAGAAGGAAGAGGCGTCACTACAGCTGAGTGTTTGCATGATGGCAAGGGTTGTTCTGGGATTCTGTGGCCTTTTATCTTTGTAAAATGTTCAATGATAAAATTGTGAATCTCAAGCCCTCCTACTTAACCAAGAAAACAAACACCCAAAACTTTGTAATACCAATTGAAAGCCCTTTTGTAGCCATATTTTAATACTTTGGGGATTTTTAGTTGGAAACTTTATAGCTACTGTTTAAAAAAACTTTATGGAATTGTTACTGATGTGTGTCCTTTTTCTCCTTCCCCTTAGCTATTTTCATCTGTCACTTTTGAAACTGTTGAAGAAAGTAAGGTAAGACCATTAATTCAACCAACAAATTCTTGAGCAAAAGTATAAATACCTAACACTTAGTCTAGATTTTTTTTTTTTTGAAAGGGTAAGTAAAGGCCGAAGGTGGTCATATGATAAAGTATTTTGTACTAGAGATACCCTAGGGAAACAGTAAATATGGATTCATGGTGACTATAAATGTCACCTCTTTATACTCATATTTTACACAGTTGTAACATGTGACTGTGAATTTGCTCTGGAGGAGGTATTTACATAGTAATAGGCAACATCTGTAAATTGTATTAAAAATGGCTCCACATTTGTTGAATATTTCTTCCTAGGCCCCCAGAACCCGGGCAGTGAGGAACGTGAGAAGACATGCTTGTTCCTCCATCATCAAGATATGTCGAGACTACCCCCACCTTGCATTGGTGAGCCACTGGATTTGGCCACGTAGTTACTGAGACCTGTCAAGTTTGGTTATATTTTTTTGTAAATTCATTTTTATTTTTACCTCACATAAATGGAAAACTGGGAACTATGTCGTTGCTTAAGATAAGCATTCTTGAATTGGTGTCTTCTACTTAGTAGAGGAGTTAAAAATGCAAAATATTTCCTTAAAATAAGTAGTTCTTTTCCATATGGCTGCAACCAAATTTTTCCCATCAGTGTACACCTTTTTACTGTACTGTGTGATGTTCTTAACTACTGGCAAATGATGTGCCTAATCTTGAGAGAAGCCAGATGTGAACCCCAATATTTTTTGGATGGTTTTTAGAAGAAATTTAGCACTACTGCAAATTACGAATTAACCATAAATTTCTCTTCTGAACACATAGCAGTATTGTGTGAGAGTGTGTGTATGTGTGTATAAAACAAACTGACCTTTGTGAATATACTGTAAAAGTTGATGTAGAAAAAAGATAAATCGTTTTCCCAGTTGCAGTATGAGAAATTGCAGTTACCCAAGTACTCAAGACAGCCACCTTCTGCCTGCCCAAACAAAAGAACCGTGAAGCTAAATCACTAAGGACAGTCTTATAGACCTCACCTTCTTGGGAATGAATGCCTTGGTTTTCCTTCCAGCTTCCTTGAGTGATTCATCTCTCCCTGAAAATTAGATCTTCACCACCTCCAGTGTTTTTTTTCCTTTGTGATCTGCAGCCCAATTTTGATATGCTTTACAACCACGTGAAACAACTCCTCTCCAATGAGCTACTCCTGACACAAATGGAGAAGTGCACTCTTATGGAAGCCCTGGTTCTCATTAGCAACCAATTCAAGAACTATGAGCGTCAGAAGATGTTCCTAGAGGAGCTGATGGCACCGGTGGCCAGCATCTGGCTTTCTGAAGACATGCACAGGTAGAGGAGATCCTTTGCCGCTTACTGGCACTGCACTCAAGCATCCATTCTGTTTCAAGAGCTGTGCTGGTCATGGGAACGTAAACTACAACATAGGGAATTTATAGTTAGTAGTATTGTGCCAGGCAGGTACTAGACTAATCAGGGGGGTCACTTCATAATTTATATAAATGTTTAATCACTATACTGTATACCTAATACTAATATAAAATAATATTGAAAGTCAACTATAATTAACCAAAAAAAAGAGCATGCAGTGCCCAGGAGGGGAGTATAAGGATATTGAGATATAATAGCACAATCAGTGATGTGCAAAAGCAGCTTCTATTCTAATTGCTGAAAATATCCTCTTGCTGAACAGAGGTATAGGGAGGGAGAATAAAAAATGGATTGTATGGTTTGGGAGGCCACAGTGAAATCTGCTCTCTGTGTTGTAGCACCAGTACATGTAGAGAAATAAATACGAACAGCCAGTAATGGCCCATACCGATTAGGAGCCACACAGATACTCATCAGTGCCCACATAGCATTCTCAAGCTTGTATTTTCTTTTAATAAGAGAAAGTTTATTTAGAAAGTTACAGAGGTAGTAGAAGTGAGTCAGCTGGGCTGCTTAGGCCCAGAAAACAAATTACAGAGACAAAAGACGGGTCCTTGGCACTTAGGAGAGAGAAAGACAAAGGTAATACGCCTGGTGGGAAGAAAAGGGGGAAGGGAAAGGCACAGGCATGCTCCTGAGAAAGCACACCCCACTGGGGAAAGAGGAAGGGAAGGCGTGGCATGCTCTCAAAAGGGAGAGTACCATCAAAGCCTGTATTTTATTTTCTAACTGATTTTAGAGAGACAGAGGAAAGGAAGTGGGAAGGGAGGGAGGGAGAGAGAGAGAGATGGGGAGAGAGGGGGTAGAAGAAGTCTAGGGTTTTTTGTTCCACTTATTTATGCATTTATTGGTTGGTTCTGGTATGTGCCCTGACTGGGGATTAAACCCCTATTGGATAACGCTCTAACCAACTGAGCCAAGCTTGTATTTTTTTTCTCTTGTTTTTTTTTTTTTTTTTTTTTTAAGATTCTATTTGTTTATTTTTAGAGAGGGTAAGGGAGGGAGAAAGAGGAGAGAAACATCAGTGTGCAGGAGATACATGATCAGTTGCCTCTCACACGCCCCCTACTGGGGACCTGGCCCGAAATCTAGGTATGTGTCCTGACTGGGAATCAAACCAGCGGTCCTTTGGTTCACAGGCCGGCACTCAATCCATTGAGCCACACCAGCCAGAGCAAAAGTGTCACTAATAACATTTAGAAGTGAGAAGGGAAGTTTAAACTATCAATTGAAAGCTGACAATAGGATTAAACTGCTGTCACTATAACAATTGTTCTTTGGGGCCAAATAACCATAGCTTTTGTGGAAGAAACTGTCCTTGCTTAAAATCATGGTATAGCTTGTCTTTCCCCCTAACCTTCAGAGTGCTGTCAGATGTTGATGCATTTCTTGCCTATGTGGGTGCAGATCGAAGAAACTGTGACCCTGTCCTGGAGGATTCCTGTGGCTTAAACCGGGCACGAGTAAGTAAGCCTTTTCTGGGAATGGGAAGTGGAATTTGCCACGGGTAGGAGTAGGGGTGTGGTCATTTACATTTTTTTCTATATGGGTCAGAAATCTGGGCTCTTCACTTTCCTAAGCTTCTTCTTTCTTTTCTTCTTTAGTCTTGAATTCTTGAGTTAGTTCCCACAGCAGAACAGATGGTCTTTTCTATGAAGTCATTATTTTGGCTTTAAGGATCTCTAAATAGCTCTGAAGACTGAAGGTGTAATGAGGAAGTAGGTCAGAACTTGGTCAGCAGGGTGAGTCCTCCCTGCCATTGCTCTCTGGCATGTAAAGTCCTAAATGATGACCTAACTTGCAAACCTGATATTTTTCAGTTTTTGCTATTCGAATAAGCATTGTTCTTGTCTCCATTATGGCAAAAACCACATTAATTAACCTGGCAAGTAATAGATTGTTTGAGAGTACTGTGAGTGGGAGTTAGGGCAAAAGCTGTCAAGGCTTAAACTGGAGGATGCAGGGTCAACTCAAAAACAAGATAAAGTGTTGTCTGTCTACATACCTTGCTTTGAAGCATGTCCAAGCCACCTTCTAGTTGGGGTCCTGTGAGAGGGTCACTGTAGCCTCTGGAAGGAAACCTTATGACAGAGAAGTTTCTAGAAGCTACCACTGCACTTGAAGATGGCAGTGAAAGGACTTGACCTTAAAGGAAGGGACAGGGTTGGGGGCAGGAGCCTTTTCCTTCTCTCTGGTCTTTGTATCCCTTTTGCCATAACCTTGCATATTTCTTAATAGCACTTTTGTCTTTTCTTCCCCTTTTATGTTTACCTTTCATTTTGTTTTTCTGTAGATGAGCTTTTGTGTATATAGCATTATGGGTGTTGTGAAACGAACTTGCTGGCCCACTGACCTCGAAGAGGCCAAAGCTGGAGGGTTTGTGGTGGGTTATACACCCACTGGAAATCCAATCTTCCGTAACCCCTGTACAGAACAGATTCTGAAACTTCTTGACAATTTGCTTGCCCTTATAAGGTGAGTCAGAATAATGGTTTTTCTCTCTCTGTCTTTTTACCTTAAGAATCTCAAAAGTTGAAAATCTGTTTATATTTCCTCCAATCTTGGTGGTAGTAAATGAGGCATTAGGGTGTTGTTTACTTCCATGGGGGGAAGGTCTCTTTTTTAAAATAACATTAGCTCTCGCTTGCATTGAATCTTGCATTTCAAGTGAGCACATGGGTGCTAATCACAAAATGGCTTTTCTCAATTTGAATCTCCTCTTTGTTTTTCTCCTACTTTTTTATACCTTAGTCTTACTTTTTACTTGCTAAGTTTTATTTAGTCTAAATTGTTGCCACTAAAGGGATTGTTCATTGGGAAGGAGAGTTGCTTTCTGTAGTGATGCTTTTCTGGGTGGTATTCAAATGACCTAATCTGAATGTATCCATAATTACTCTTGATGTCAGATAGACCAAATAGCTAGTGACTGATCATGCCAGAAAAAAAGCCTGCTCCATGGTCCACCTCCCTTTCCTAGGTGTTTACTTCTCAAAGCTGAGTCCTCAGACCAGCAGGTCAGCTTGTTTGAAATGCAGAATTGGGGTCCCACCTGACATATTAAATTAGAATCTGCATTAGAACAAGATCCCAAAGTAGTTCTTCTGCACATTAAAGGTTCAGAATCACTGTTACAAATCACATGAGCTAGTTAGTGTATTCAAGTTGCAATATGCCAAGTCTATGCTTGTTAGTTACTTGATGTATGTTTGATGATTCAGAGATGCTCTCTGCAGAGAAAGATAGGCTTTGGACAGAATTCAGTTTTTACTGGCCGAAGCAAAATTTGATTGCTTTTTGTATCTCATTACTACTGAGTTACAGGTTAGAGCTGTGTTACAGTGCTTTTGGCCTCTTGTGCAGGGTATAAGAGCAGAGTCTCAACCAAGCAAAACAAATTACTCCTGTCTCAGGGACGCTCTGCTGGCAACAGACACCTCAGATCATGAACTTAAGAATTAAAGGTTTAAAGGGCTTGTTGACCAATTTGTAAGAGTGGAGTGTCTGAAAGAGTTGTCATTGTGGATATATCTGGAATTAGGCAATATTTTGTGTGCTGATTTCAAAAAGAGAGACATTTCAGTAAAGAAGTATGTCCTGCATGTTGAGAGGGCAGTAAAATATTTAGTCAGGGAAAGGTTTGTTTCCATATCGATGTTTTTTAAACCAAAAGGTTCTTTGTTAGCTTAGAGAAATGTGAATGTGTTTAAGTCAGTTGGCAGCAGACTCAACGACCCAGGCTTTTTAGAACTGTGGCCAGAGTACGTGTGGTGAGAACCCAGACCCGGAAATGGGGTTCATTCCTGGTTGGGCGAGGAGGCCACAAGAACAGCATGACTGTCCTCTTGACGTTTTCCTAAGAGTTCAATGCTTTCAGGAAATCCCAAAGTCAGCCAAAAGGTATTTTGAAAAATGTTGACTGTAGTTATGGAGCAGTTAGATTCCTTGAGTAGTTAGAGTTTTGTAGTAAATTTTATGTTGAAGTGTAATATAAAGACACAAATATACATAATTAAAGGATACAAATTAAGAATGTGAGTAGATGGATTTTCATGAAATGGATACACCTATGTAAGCAGCACCCAGATTAAGAAACAACCTTATACAACAGCTCTTTTCAAATCAGTATCTGCCCCTCAAGGGTAACCACTATTGTTTAACATTTTGCCTGGTTGTTTGACCTTTAGTGAATGGTGTCAGAAGCATGCACTCCTTCCTGTCAGGCTTTTTTTGCTCAATATTTGTAAGAGTCATCCATGTTACTGCATGTAGTCATGGTTTGTTATTCTCATTGCTTGAGTGGTATTCTGTTGTGTGAATATACTGTAAATTATTTATTCATTTAGTGTTGATGGACTTTTGGGTAGTTTTAGTGTTTTGTTACTACAAACAGTGCTGCTAACATTCTTGTAAATGTCCTTTGGCTATGCGAATACTTACTTAATATTTCATTTCTGTTGAGTAGAAGTAGAATCCTATAGGTAAGAGTAGAATTCATGGTTTATAAGGTATGCGTGTTTTCAGTTTTCATCAGTAGAACCAATTAAGTTACAATGTACATTTCCATCAATTGTATAGTGGAGCTGTGAGCTTTAACTCCCTGTCAATTAGTCTGATAAGCAAAGAAGGTGTTAGAGCTATGCTATCAAGCATGGTAGCCACTATTGTAGTTGGCTGTTGAGCACTTGAAATGTGGCTAGTTTGAACTGAGAGAAGCTATAAGTATAAAATACACACCAGATTTTGAAAACTTACTACAAAAAAAAGTGAAATATCTCAATAATTTTTAGTGTTGATAACATGTTGAAATGATTTTTTTTGATGCATTGGATTAAATAAAATATGATTAACCTGTTTCTTTTCACTTTTTAAGTTTGGCTAGCTAGAAAATTTTAGTGGCTTACATTGTATTTCTGTTGGACAGTGTTATTTCTAGTGAGTTGGATAGAGGACAAATGTGGGGAATAGAACTCTAATTCTTGAAAAGTACATTGTCATCAGTTTATAATAACAGCTTTTCTGCTAACTTAAGTTTGTTACATTGTTTCTTTATGTTCTGCTGGAATCTTGGTATAAAGTCTTATTTAGCATAGGGATTGTACTCTTAGCTAGTGATACTAAGAATACAGGGGTTGGCAAAAGTAGGTTTACAATATTGAGTACGTGAAACAGAGTTTATTCTTGTACTATTATTCATTAATCATTGTATTATTCATTTGTATCACAACTATTAACCTATTTTTGCCAACCTCTGTATTTGAGATAGGTACTGATAGTCCAAAACTTAAAACATTTATTACCTACCATTTTTTGCCATGTATAATGTGTACCTTTTTGCCCCAATTTTTAAGGGAAAAATAAGGATGCACATCATACATGGGTAGTACTAATTCTATATCTATAAAAATGTTTTTAATTATTTTATTTATGCTTTAAAAGTGTAACTGTAGACCTGGATGCTGTAGCTCAGTGGATTGAGTGCAGGCCTGCAAACCAAAATGTCACCAGTTCGATTCCCAATGAGGACACATGCCTGAGTTGTGGGCCAAGTCTCCAGTAGGGGGCACACGAGAGGGAACCACTCATTGATGTTTCTCTCCCTCTTTTCTCCTTCCCTTCCCTTCTCTCTAAAAATAAATAAATAAAATCTTTAAAAAAAATACTATTGCCTACACCCTACTCTCAGAGATGTTGATGTAATTGGCCAGGGGTGGGGCCCAGGCATATGTATTTTTTTAAGTGTAACTGTAGAAAGCAATAAGGCTATCCTTATGAAAAACAATACCCTCGAATACAATAATCAGTTTTGTTTCTAAATATAAATAAATAAATAATTGAATTAAAAAATTAAAACAAAAGATCTTTTTCTCCTGAAAGTTTGGACCAAAAACATGGATGCACATTATATATGGCAAAATACAGTAATTATCTTTTTCTTTGCCGAGCAGTAACTAGTCCCTCTTAATGTGGAAGCACAGAGCTCCAACTTGCAAGTATGTCAGGAAAGGTGACATTTCAGGAGCCTGGATATAAGTAGGGGTTGTAGGTGTCCCTGCTTATGAACAGTTGACCTGGAGTCAGAGATATCAGAGCAGGATGTACTCTGAGTCCTCCTGTGCTTGTGAGGTAGAGGTGCAGTCACTGTGGTACCACCTCCTTGGGAAGGAGGGGAGAATATAAGGGCTACAAGATTCTGTTGTAGCTCTAGGGACATTTGACATATGATGCATTAACCCTTCTGCTTCAGTCACACTTAATGAAAGAGTAAGAAACCGTTCATCTGCTCTCTGTCAAACTCAGTTTCTTCTGGAAAATGATTTTATCAGAGATCATTTCATAGTATCAGACATCTCCCAAAAAAAACCTTTAATTCAGAAACTAAAATGATGACACATTGCAGTTTTTAAAAGTAAATGGCACCTGTCCATTACCTATCCATGGGCTCTATACAGCAGGAGATAAAGGCTAGGACAGAGTTTTAGACAGCCTCATAGAATACAAGCAGGACTTCCGGCCAAGATGGAGGCATAGGTAGACACACTGTGGCTCTTTACACAACCAAGATAGGGACAACAACAATATAGAAACAAAATAACAACCAGAACTGACAGAAAATTGAAGTGTATGGAAGTCGGACACCCAAGAATTTAAAGATAGACACATTCATCCAGACCGGTAGGAGGGGCGGAGTTGGCTGGGCGATGGACACGGAGCGGAGCACAGAGCAACTGGGGTGGCGCGCAAGTCCCCAGCAGGCAGACCCTGGGCACACAAGCGGCGGTGGCTGGTGGGCCCCAGCCAGGGGGTGGCGACCAGCAGACCCAGCAAGGCGGCCATTGTGAAGCAAGGCACTGCGCGCAACTCAGGGCCCCAGAACTGGGAAATAGAGCTTTGGGTCACTGACTGAAAAGGAGGGTCCGGCCAGGTGCACAGGCCCACCCACAGCGGAGTTGGTGCCAGAGGGGCCCAGTTGGCTTTCGGAGAGCGGCGGAGGGGTCTGGGGTCCTACAGAGAGCAGAGCAAGGGTCATTGTTCCTCCTCAGACCCTGCCTCCACATACAGCGTCACAACCCAGCGACTGGGGTGCCCCGCCCTGGTGACCTCCTAAGGCCCCGCCCCTCAATACAGGAGCTCGACAAGACCAAAAAACAAAACAAAACAAAACAAAAAACAGCAAAAAGATGGCTCAAACAGAAGAAGA
>JAPYXV010004997.1:0-10898 GCA_028533065.1 Trachops cirrhosus
AAAAATGACAATGAATAAGTACCTATTAATAATAACCTTAAACATAAGTGGATTAAATACTCCAATCAAAGACATACAATAGTTGAATGGATAAGAAAGCATGACCCACACATATGCTGCCTACAAGACACACAACTCAGGACAAAAGACTTACACAGACTGAAAGTGAAGGGCTAGAAACAAATTATCCAAACAAATGGTCATGGAAAAAAAAAGATAGGGTAGCAATATTCATATCACTCAAAATAGACTTCAAAACAAGGGCCATAAAAACAGACCCAGTAGCTCACTTCATAAATCTCAAAGGAAGAATCCATCAAGAAGACATAAATTTTGTAAATATATATTCACCCAAAATAGGAGCACCCAAATACATAAAGAATATCTTGGAGGACTTCAGGAAAGATATTGACAGCAACACAATTATAGTAGGTGATTTTAACACCCCACTGTCAAAAATGGACATATCTTCCAAACAAAATATCAAAAAAGATATTGTGGCATTGAACAATGTCCTACATCAAATGGACTTAACTGATATATGTAGAGCCTTTCTCCCCAAAGAAGCAAAATACACATTCTTTTCAAATGCACATGGAACATTTTCAAAGGTAGACCACATGATAGGACACAAAACAAGCCTCAAAAAATTCAAGAAAATTGAAATCATATCAAGAATTTTCTCTGAGCATGAGAGACTGAAACTAGAAACCAACCTCAAGGAAAAAACTCAAAAACCCTCAAACTCACAAGATTGAATAGCATGGTATTAAACAATCATCACATTCTTGAATGGGTCAAGATGAGATCAAGGAAGAAATAAAAAAGTTTCTGGAAACAAATGAAAATTAACTCACAACAACCCAAAACCTATGGGACACAGTGCACAGACCTGAGAAGGAAGTTCATAGCGATACAAAAGATAGAAACACTTCAAATAAACAACCTAACCCTACACCTAAAGAAGTCAGGAACAGCAACAAAGACATCCCAAAGCAAGTTGAAGGAAGGAAATAAGCAAGATCAGAGCAGAATTAAACGAGATAGACTGAAAGCACAATTCTGAGGATCAATAAATCTAGGAGCTGGTTCTTTGAAAAGTTAAACAAAATCAATAAGCTTTTAAGCAGATTCCTCAAGAAAAAAAGAGAAAGAGCCCAAATAAACACAACCAGAAATGAAAGGGGACAGATTACAACTGATACCACGGAAATACAAAGGATTGTAAGAAATTACTATGAAGTACTATATGCCAAGAAATTTGAAAAACTAGGTGAAACAGACAAATTTCTACAAAAATATAATCTAAAACTCAATGAAGAAGAAGCAGAAAGCCTGAACAGACCAATAACAGCAGATGAAATTGAAGCAGATATAGAAAAACTCCTGACACAAAAACCCTGTACCTGACAGTTTCACAGGAGAATTCTATAAAGCATTTAAGGAAGAGCTAACCCCTATCCTTCACAGACCATTCCAAAAAATCCAAAATGATGGAAGACTCCCAAAGTCTTTTTATGAAGCCAGCATCATCCTAATCCCAAAACCAGTTAAAGACACAACAAAGAAAGAAAACTTTAGGCCAATATCACTGATGAACATAGATGCTAAAATCCTCAAAAAATATTGGCAAACTTCATCCAACAATACATTAAAAAGATCATACACCATGACCAAGTGGGATTCATCCCAGGGTTGCAAGGATGGTGCAATATTTGCAAATCAATAAATGTAAAACATCACATAAGCAAAAGCAAAGACAAAGATTACATGATCATATCAGTAGATATTGAAAAAGCATTTGATAAGGTACAGCACCCATTTATGATAAAAAACACTCAGCAAAGTGGGAATTGAGGGAGCATTCCTCAACATAATAAAGGCCATATATGAGAGACCTATAGCCAACATCATACTCAGTGGGGAAAAACTAAAAACTTTCCCACTAAGATCAGGAAGAAGACAAGTTTGTTCACTTTCAACACTTCTATTCTACATAGTATTGGAAGTTCTAGACACAGCAGTCAGACAAGAAAAGGAAATAAAATTCATCCAAGTTGGAAAAGAGGAAACAAAATTGTCACGGTTTGCAGATAACATGATAGTGTACATAGAAAATCCTACAGAGTCCACCAAAAACAATGCTCGACCTAATAAATGAATTTGGCAAAACAGCAGGATACAAAGTCAATATTCAGAAATCAAAAGCAGTTTTGATAAAATAAAATAAAATTTAATTTAATTTAAAAAGGCAGTTTTGTGCACCAACAATGAAATATCAGAAACAGAAATCAGGAAATAATTTCCATTTTATATAACAAAAAGGAAAATAAGGTACCTAAGAATAAACCACACCAAGGAGGTAGAAGACCTGTACTCAAAAAACTACACAATACTGAAGAAAGAAATGAAAGAAGACACAAAGTGGAAACATACTGTGGTCATGGATCTGAAGAATTAACATCATCAAAATATCCATACTACCCAAATAATTTATAGGTTCAATGTAATCCCTATTAAAGTACCAATGGCATATTCCACAGATATAGAACAAGTACTTCAAAAATTTATATGGAACCATAAATGACCCCAAATACCTGCAGAAATTTTGAGAAAGAAGAGCAAAGTAGGAGGGATCACAATACCTGATATCAAACTGTATTACAAGGCCACTGTAATCAAATCTGCCTGGTACTGGCTTAAGAACAGACACATAGACCAGTGGAAGAACCCAGATAAACCCAAGTTTCTACAGTCAATATTTGACAAAGGAGACAGCAGTGTAAAATGGAATAAAAATAGCTTCTCCAACAAGTGGTGCTGGGAGATGTGGACAGCTAAATGCAAAAAAAAAAAAAATGAAACTTAAGCACCAACTTACACCATACACAAAAATAAACTCAAGATGCATAAAAGATTTAAATATAAGTCATGACACCATTAAAGACCTAGAAGAGAACATAGGCAGGAAATCTCATATATTCCACACAGCAATGTTTCACTGATATGTCCCCTAGAGCAAGGGACATAAAGGAAACCATAAACAAATGGGATCTCATCAAAATAAAAAGCTTCTGCATGGCTAAAGAAAACAGCATTAAAATGAAAAGAGAACCAACCAAATGGGAAAACATTTTACCAATGATACATCAAACAAGGGTTTGATCTCCTAAATATATAAATAACTCACATGACTCCATTCTAAGAACACATGCAACTCAATTAAAAGATGGGCAAAGGATTTGAACAGACACTTCTACAAGGAGGACATATAGAAGGTCCAGAGACATATGAAAAGATGCTCAGTATTGCTAGCCATCAGAGAGATGCAAATGAAAACCACAGTGAGATACCACTTCACACCATTGAGAATGGCCATCATAAGCAAAGCAACAAACAACAAGTGTTGGAGAGGTTGTGGAGAAAAGGGAACCCTAGTGCACTGCTGGTGGGTTTGCAGACTGGTGCAACCACTATGGAAAACAGTATGGAATTTCCTCAGAAAAGCAAAAATGGAACAGCCTTTTGACCTGGCAATTCCACTGCTAGGATTATATTCTAAGAACCCCAAAACACCAATCCAAAAGAACCTATGCATCCCAGTGTTCATAGCAGCACAATTTACAATAGCAAAGTGCTAGAAGCAACCTAAGTGCCCATCAGTAAATGCATGGATCAAGAAACTATGATATATTTACACAACAAAATTGTACACAGCGGAGAGAAAAAAAGGAGCTCTTGCCCTTTGTGACAGCATGGATGGGACTGGAGAGCATTATGCTAAGTGAAATAAGCCAGGCGGTTGAAGAGAAATACCATATGATCCCACCATTAACAGCATCCTAATCAACAAAACGAACAAGCAAGCAGAATATAAGCAAAAACATTGAAATTGAGAACAGGCTGACAGTGACCAGAAGGGGGAGCGGAGGGGATAATGTGGGAAAGATGTGAAGGGTTTACAGGAACAATTATAAAGGATATATGGATAATAACAAAGGGAGCATGGAAATGGGAAAGATGTGGGGAGGGCTGTGGTAATGGAGAGGGGTGGGGGAAAATGCAGACAACTGTACTTGAACAACAATAAAAAAATCTAAAAAAGAAAAGTACTATCCTAAATATGGTTTTGGACAGAACCACATTGCATTACATGATGCATGACCTCCTTCAAGTAACAGGTTCCCATTTCTGATAAACATGCTTAAGTACTACTTCTGATGAACTTTAACAGGATTGAGACTTATTGTAGATACCACACACCTACCCACACTTCTGCTAGGAAAAAGTATACTGGCCTTTCACTATTCTTTTATTTCTTTTCTTTCCTCTAGCCTTTGGTATAAAATGCCCTTTCCAACAATGAATTTTTGACTTGAGCTGCTGTAAGAATTTCCCTTTCAACAATATTGTAATAAAACTTTGATACATGCTCATAAATAAGTGGTCTGGAAGACTCATTTTGGAAAATATTGCTTATGGACATATTCCATGGGAAAATAAAAGAATTACTATTTTTTTAATTTTATTGTTGTTCAAGTACAGTTGTCTGCATTTTCTCCCCCCGCAATTTGTCCCCATACCAGCCATCTGCCCGCCCTCCCCTGATTCCACCCACCCCCCCTTGGTTTTGTCAGTTTTCTCCATGTATCCTTTATAGTTGTTCCTGAAAGCCCTGCCCCCTTTTCCCCTGTTTATCCCCTTGCACCTCCCCTCTGGATAATGCCAGATGTTTTTAACTTCAGTTTCTCTTGTTACATTTTGCTTGCTTGTTTGTTTTGTTGATTAGGTTGCCCTTAAAGATGAGATCATATGGTATTTGGGTTAGGTTGTTTATTTGAAATGTTTCTGTCTTTTTTTTATGAACTTCATGCTCAGGATTGCCTTCGCTGTGTCCCATAAGTTTTGGATTGTTGTGGGTTCATTTTCATTTGTTTCCAGAAACTTTTTGATTTCTTCCTTGATCTCATTGTTAACCCATTCATTGTTTAATAGCATGCTATTCAATCTCTGTTTGAGTGTTTTTGAGTTTTTTCCTTGAGGTTTGTTTCTAGTTTAAGTCCCTTGTGATGGGAGAAAAGGCTTGATATGATTTTAATTTTCTTGAATATGTTGAGGCTTGTTTTGTGTCTTATCATGTGGTCTATCTTTGAAAATGTTCCATGTGCATTTGAAAAGAATGTGTATTTTGCTTCTTTGGGATGAAAGGTTCTATACATATATCGCTTAAGTCTGTTTGATGTAGGACATTGTTCAATGCCACAATACCTTTGTTGATATTTTGTTTGGAAGATCTGTCCATTTTTGACAGTGGGGTGTTAAAATCCCCTACTATAATTGTGTTGTTGTCAATATCTTTCTTAAAATCCACCAAGATTTTCCTTATATATTTGGGTGCTCCTATGTTGGCTACATATATATTTACAATGTTTATGTCTTCTTGATGGATTCTTCCCTTGAATACTAAGAAGTGACCTCTGAGTATGTTTTTATGGGCTTTGTTTTGAAGCCTATTTTGACTGATATGAGTATTTTACCCCAGCTTTTTGTCCCTGTCCATTTGCTTGAAATATTTGTTTCCAGCCCTTCATTTTCAATCTATGTAGGTCCTTTGTTCTGAAGTGGGTATCTTGTAGGCAGCATATGTGTGGAGAAGAAGAGAAAGAATCTCATTCTTTATGAGACTTCCTCTATTCCTTTTGTTTGGGGTTTGTTTGTCTTCCCACTGTTCGTGAGACTCTTCTTGTTAGCCTGATTCTTAATTTGATCTGTCTGACTCCCTAGTTTTGTGGTGTGAACTTATATGGTGTGAGACCTCTGAGATTCAGTGTGCAGTCTCCTTGATCTCCTGAACTTACTGCTCTTGGGATGTCATTTATGTCAGCTCTCTGGATGTATTAGGGTTTTGATTTTTATTGGGTCATTCTTTGGTGGGTCCTTCCCTCCAGCTGGTTAACTGAGGGTCACTCTGCCCACCACGTCTTATATGCTCTTGTGCAGGTGTGGACCTATTGTGTCCAAATTGATTCTTCTGTCTGTCCAAAGTTATGAGGCTTCTCTCTCACTATTGTTCAGTTGTTTGTTCTTGGTAATTTCTCCACCATTTAGTTGTCTTTCCAGATCGGTGCTGGGTGGAGGTTAGTGTGGCTTCCACTCCCCTCTTCACCTTCTTCCATTGTTATCTGTTGGTGGCTCCTTGGTTTGTGTGTTTCCTCTTCCAGCAGGTATATTGGTGTTCACAGATCCCACCTACTCTTTTATGCGATCAGTTGGAGCAGGGAGGCAAAATGGTTTAAGACAGCGGGAGTGTATTCTATGGGATTTAAAGTACCAACCCATAGAGAAGAGATAGAAGATCCTTTGGATGAGTATAGTGTTAACTGTGATACTTCACCCCACTAGCCACTTTTTAGAAAAGGTGGAAAAGAGATAAGACTCTTGTTAGTGGGGTGAAGGATTGTGATTTGAATCCAGAAATCAGAGAGCTTGTCAGATTATGAGATATAGTGAGAGTAAAGAATAGAAAATAGGCATAGTGTGCAAGAGAGTAGAGTTAACCACAAGAGTAATAAAGTTCCAGAAAACATTGAAATTGGCTAAGAGCCAAGAGGCATGCTGTGTAGTATTTACATTTGTATAGAACAACAATTATTTACAATAATACTGGAACAACAATCATATGACAGGAACCATATTATCTGAATTAACAAAAATAGGAAGTACATGACATAGAGTTGTGTACTATTGGAACATAAGTGGAGTGAAAGAAGGAAAATTAAAAATACACTATGAAAGAGAGAACAAGGAAAATCATTCAAACAAACTGCAATTAAACAAACAAATAAAAGGAAGAAAACTAAACAGAAAGAAATAAAAATGCTAATAAAAGAAAAGAAGTGAAACATAGTAATAGTATAAATAAACAATAACATGCTAGTTCTCTGGAATAGCAAAATGAAATTTGTCTGTTTCACAATTGTTGGGATCAGACTTGTGATCCCTCTTTGGGTCTGACTCTGGTCCTTTCACAGCTCCAGGTCTTATTGTCTCACTTGGGGGGTGGGGAGAAAAAAAGAGTAAAAGAAAAAATAGAAAAGCCTCCTGCTGACTTTAAACCAGCCAAGCAAGTTCTGCTGTCCTTCCTGGCTGCAGCAGGCTGAAGGGGATTGGGCTTCACTGTTCTTCCTTCCTATGGTTTTGGGAGGATGGGGGCCAGGTCTGGGCCTCAATCTTCACAGTTGCCCAGCTTCCAAGCCAGTTCCTCAGTTCACTGCCATGCCTCCACTGTCTGACTACTTCAGGCTGGCACCTTCAATCCACCAGTCGTGCTGTTCTTGAGGTGCACTAATTAGAGGCAACTCACATACCACCTTCTTGCTCTTTTCTCTCCTAGGAGCTAGGCAATCTCAAAGTCTCTTCAGGGTAGTTCAGCTCCCACTAAGTTTTTTTGGGGACTGCTAACTTCTTGAGCCCTGTTGCTCTCCTCTGTGGTACGGAGGGGTGCCTCCTTCCTCTTAGTGTGACAGTGGGGGTGCAGCCATGGCAGTGGGGGAAGCCACTGTGGGCGAGTTCTCTAAATAGCCACTGAGAGCTGTAATTTGAACAAAATCCTCCTTTTCAAGGCTGCCACTCCTAATCCAGATCAGAGCTATCTGGGTCAGGGTCCATCATGGTCCAACTCTTTTCCCTTCTCCAGGTGTCATCCAGCTCCCCAGTTTCTCTGGTAATGACCCAGCCATTGTTCACAGTCTCAGTGGATGAACACTGCCCCTTTGTGTCTCCCACTTCATCTTTATTCCCCCCAGTAACTTCAAGCATCCAGGTTCATCCTGGTGCCACTCTATCCTCCCTGTTTGGCAGGGGAGGGAGCTGTTAATTTGGCTTTCTTCCAAGGATCCTGTGGCAGGTGCCAACAGGTACAGGGCTAGGAGCTGCAACAGCCCTGGTTCCCACACTGGTCCCAGGGGCCTGACTGTCCCAACACAATTTCCTTACCATCTGTTTTTCAATGTCCTCTACAATTTTGGCCTCCAACCTTCATATATGCTGGGATACTACTGGCTCTTCACTCTGATCCTCAGAAGATTGACTAGGTGTTCCACCTGTGCACAGGGGGAAGCAGGCTCTGCTCCCACCTACCTCACCTCCATCTTCCAAATCTCCTAAGGTTATTGTTGATAGGTACTTATTCATTGCCATTTTACTCCTTTGTACTTTTGTTCCTTTGTCTCTCACTGTTTTTCTTCCTACTCTTAAAGCAGTTCCTTTAGCATCTCTTGCAATGCTGATTTGGTGGAGGTATATTCTTTTAGCCTTCTTTTGTCTGGGAAACTCCTTATTTCGCCTTCCATTTTAATTGAGAGCCTTGCTGGGTAGAGTAGTCTTAGTTGCAGGCCTTTGCTTTCCATTACTTGGAAAATTTCTTGCCATTTCTCTGTCTTGTAGTGTTTCTGTTGAGAAGTCAGCTCCCATATATATTACTTCCTGTCTCTCCCTATTTCCTTTAAGATTCTCTCTGACTTTGAATTTTGGCATTTTAATTATGATGTGTCTTGTAATGGGCCTCTTTGAGTTCCTCTTGATGGAGACCCTCTGCTTCCTGGACTTGTGTGGCTTTTTCTCTCATCAAATTGAAACCAGAAAAGACACCAGGGTTGGGGCTGCCTGTCACTACCAAACCCAATAAGTAATGACAGCAAATGAATCTTTATGGGTGCTTTATTCAGATAGCTGGCAATCTGAGAAGATGGTGGATTCATACCCTAACAGACCATCTTGTCTTTTCTTTCCAGGCCAATGTTTTTATACCAGGGAATAAATAAGGTGCAGTGAGGATTTTCAATGTTCAAGGAGGATTAGATGAAAGAAACTGCGACATTCCTGTCTTGGGCAGTTAGCTGTTCCCTGGGCAGGTGGTTGTCTGTCTCTCTCTGGAACACAAAGGTCTGGATGCCTCCGCTTGTCTCCAAGTGGTGGTCTTTAGCAGTGCCCCAGGAGGTCAGCTGTTTTCCCAGGAGCCAGGATGGGCCTTTTCTGTAGTTTCTGAAACAAAGGCTTTAACATATACATTACTTACTAGGCTTATAACTTTTTACCTTAAATTAAAATTTTCCAACTTTTGTGTCCCCTATCAAAATTAGGGAAGTTTTCCATAATTACTTTGTCAAACAGATTTTCTATCTTTTGCTCCTTCTTCTCTCTCTGGTATCCCTATTATATGGATATTATTATGTTTCATGTTCTCCTGCAGTTTGCTTAACACCTCTTTGTTCTTTATGAGTCTTTTTCCTTTTCTTGCTCTTTTCAGGAGTTTTTTTCTACTTTTCTTCCAGCTCACTGATTTGATCTTCTGCTTCATCAAGCCCAGTTTTGATTCCTTCTACTGTGTTATTTGATTTAGAAATTGTATTTTTCATTTCTTCTTGGCCCTTCTTGATTGTTTCTATGTCCTTTTTTATGCTGATATAGTTTGCAGTAATTTCCTCAGTTTCCCTGTTGTTTTTGGTAATTTGCACTGAGTTCATTGAGCTTCCTTATACTCATTGTTTTGAATTCAATATCTGATAGTTGACTTGCTGCTATTTTATTTAGCACTCTTTATGAGGATTCCGCCTTTCCTTTCATTTGGAAGTTGTTTCTTTGTCTTCCCATTTTAGGGGAGATTCTTGTTGTTTGCTTCTGCTTCTTAAATTGATCTGACTTTAAATTGATTTGACTTTCTCTAACTTCGCAGTGTGAACTTCTATGGAGGGGGCCTATGAGATACAGTGGTGTTTTCTCCTTGATCACCTGAACTTGATGTTCTTTAGATAAACTTTATGCTTTTTATTTTGGTTTTCTGGATGTAATTGAGTTTTGATTGTGGTTGGGTTGTTCTTTCATGATTCCTTCACAGCTGCTGGTTGACTAAGGGTCACTCCACCCTCCATGTCTTGTGTACTATTGTGCAGGTGCTGACTGAACAAAACCACAGAGCCCAAGAAACAAACACACACCCAAAAATATAACTCCCCCACACAATCCCACTATCAATTGCAAGTGAACCGGTATTAGTAAGGGTGTAATGAGATTAAGACTATTATAAGAAAGGAGAGTGGATATGAGATGAACTCCTGAAGGAGAAATGACTTTGAGAGGGTAGAGGGAGGAGCACTAATAAGTGTTGGGAGTTGGAGCAATGGAAAGAGAGAAGGTAAAATTTACCTCATGAATAAAAAAGGGAATGAAGAGTGTGGAATGGAGTATGAGAAGGGAATCATACTCTTCTATATTAGGTTTAAACAGAAGTTAAAGTAATATAAAATAAAATAAGTTGAGAGAGAAAAATAAAAAGGATGGAAAAATAGTAAATAATTAATAAAAATATAGGAGCCAAATGGAGAGAAAGATCCTCCACAGTACTATCAACAGCAAATTATGTAAAATTAATATAGGTGGTGTAGGAATAAGAAGGAAAAGAGAAACAAAAGTCGAAGAGATGTTTAAAGGAATGGGAAGTGATTTTGAAATGATAGAGGGAGAGGGAATATTAAGTGTGAGGAACTAAAACCACACAAAGTGAAGGAAAAATTAAAACTTGGGATGTAAGGAAAAAGAAAAAAAAGGGAGAATAAAGAAAAATAAAAGGCCGTGATGAAAGAAGAATAGAAGAAAAACAAAAAAGAGAGAACTTCCCCAGTTTGGCAAAGGAAATAGACTTGCAGAAAGTCCAGGAAGCTCAGAGAGTCCCAAAGAAGTTGGATCCAAGGAGGAGAAACACATCAAAGCACATCATAATTACATTAGCCAAGGTAAAAATGAAGGAGAGAATCCTAGAAGCAGCAAGAGATAAGGGGATAGTAACCTACAAAGGAGTTCCCATCAGACTGTCAGCTGATTTCTCAAAAGAGACCTTACAG
>JAPYXV010004998.1:0-10897 GCA_028533065.1 Trachops cirrhosus
TGGGAATAAAGGATAGAAACTGTACTGAATAATCTAAAATAAAAAATTTAAAAAAATGACAGCAAACTCACAATTATTAACAACCACGCTTAAAACAAAAACAAAACCAAACTAAGCAAACAACTGGAACAGGAACAGAACCAAAGAAATGGAGATCACATGGAGGGACAGCAACAGGGGAGTGGGGGGAGGAGAGAGGGAGAAAAGGTACAGAGAATAAGTAGCATAGATGATAGGTAGAAAATAGACAGGGGGAAGGTAAGAATAGTATGGGAAATGTGGAAGCTACAGAACTTATAAATATGACACATGGACATGAACTAAAGGGGGGAATGTGGGTGGGAGGGGTGTGCAGGGTGGAGGGGAGTGAAGGGGAAATGGGACAACTGTAATAGCATAATCAATAAAATATTTTTTGAAAATAAAACAAAAAAAGAATAAAAGAGAGAGGACTAAATAAATAAAATGTGAAACGAAAGCGGAGAAGTAACAACTAACACCATGGAAATATGATTGTAAGTAAACACTATGAACAAACATAGGCCAAAAAATTGGGCAAACTGGGTGAAAGAGATGAAGTCCTAGAGACATACAATCTTATAAAAGTTGGTCAGGAAGAATCAGAAAATCTAAATAGACCCATTACAACTGATGAAATCAGAGCAGTATTTTTAAAAAATAACAACAAAGAGAAGTCCTGGACTGAATGACTTCACAGGGGAATTTTACCAATCATTTAAGGAACTAAAACCTATCCTTCTCAACTATTCCAAAAAATTCAAGAGGAGGAAAGATTTCCAAGCTCTTTTTACAAAACCACCATAATCCTAATCCAATACCAGATAAAAATATTACAAAGAAAGAAAATTATATGCCAATATCTCTGATGAACATAAATGCTGCAATCCTTAACAAAATATTAGCAAATAGGATCTAGGAAAACAACAAAAAGATCACACACCACGATCAAGTGCGATTTTATTCTGGGGAGGCATATCAATAGATGCAGGAAAAGCATTCAATAAAATCCAGCTCCCATTCATGATGAAAAAAGAAACCTCTCAGCAAAGTGGGAACAGAGGAATCATACCTCAACATAATAAAGGTCATATAAGAAAAATGCATAGCCAACACCATATTCAATGGAGAAAAACTAAAAGCATTTACCTTAACAACAGAAACAAGACAGGTAGGTCTGCTTTCACCAGTCTTATTCAATATAGTACTGGAAGTTTTACCCACATCAATCGGGCAAAAAGAAGAAATGAAAGGCACTCAAATTGGAAAGGTGTGAGTAAAACTGTCGTTATTTGCAGAAGACATGATATTCTGTATAGAAAACCCTAAAAATTCTAACAAAACAGTACTAGAACTGATATAATTTCAGTCACATAGCAGGATACAAAATCAGTACTCAGAAATCAATGGCATTTTTATACACCAATAATGAATTCTCCCAAAGAGAAATTAAGACAACAATCTTATTCAGTATTGCAACAAAGAAATAAGGCATCTAGTATAAATTTATCCAAGTAGATAATACAAGTCTTTTAGGAAAATAATAAGATACTAAAGAAAGAAATTGAGGATGATACAATTAAATGGAAGCATATATTATGTTCATGGATAAGAAAAGTTAACATTGTTAAAATGCCCATACTACCCAAAGCAATCTACAGATTCAACACAATTTTTATTTAAAAACCAATGGCAGGTCTCACACATTTAGAACAAATATTTCAAAAATTTAAGTGCCACCACAAAAGGCCCTGAATAGCCTCAGCAACCTTGAAAAAGATGAACAAATTTGGAGGGATCATAATACCAGATATCAAACTATAGTAAAAAAACCATTGTAATCAAAACAGTTTGGTACTGGCATAAGAATAGGCATAGAGGTCAACAGAACAGACAGCCCAGAAATAATGCCATGCCTTTATGGTCAAGTAATATTTGACAAAGAAGGCAAGAACATATGAGTAAAAATAGTTTCTTTAACAAATGATTTTGGGAAAACTGGACTGATACATGCAAAATTAGACCACCAACTTATACCACACATGACAATAAACTCAAAATGGATAAAAGACTTAAATACAAGTCCCCAAATCATAAAAATCCTAGGAGAAAACACAGGCAGTAAAATCTCAGACACCTCACATTAGCTATATTTTTGCTGATATATCTCCTTGGGCAAGGGAAACAAGGGAAAAAATAAACAAATGGGACTACATCAACATAAAAAGCTTCTGTGCAACTAAAAAAACTGTCAACAAAATAAAAATGAACCCACTGTATGGGGGAACATATTTGTCAATGATACATCTGATAAGGGATTAATTTCCAAAACATATAAAGAACTTACACAACACAATGCCAGAAAGACAAACTACCCAATTAAAAAATGGGCAAAGGGCCTGAATAGACATTTCTCAGAGGACATACGGATGGCCAATCGACATATGAAAAGATGCTCAACATCACTAGCTCTCAGAGAGATGCAAATTAAAACTATAATGATATATTACTTCACACCCACCAAAATGGCTATCATTAATGAATCAAGAAACAACAAGTGCTGGTGAGGATGTGGAGAAAAGGGAAGCCTAGGGCACCATTGGTGGAAATGCAGACTGGTGCAGTCACTGTGGAAAACAGTATGGAGTTTCCTCCAAAAACTAAAAATGGAACTGCCATTTGACCCAGTTATCCCACTTATAGGAATATATTCTAAAAATCTTGAAACACCAATCAGAATAGATGCACTCCTATGTTCATAGCAGCACCAATGAGTGGGTAAAAAAAAAGCTGTAGTACATTTACACAGTGAAATACTATGCAACTGTAAAAAAGAAGGAACTCTTATCCTTTGAGACAGCATGGATGGACCTAGAGAATATTATGCTAAGCAAAATAAGCCAGTCAAAGAAATAGAAATACCATATGATCTCACTCATATGTGGAATCTAATGAATGAAATAAACTGATGAACAATATAAAACCAAAGGCATGGATACATGGACCAGACTGACAGATCTCAGAGGGGAGGGGAGGACTGGAAGAGATTAGCCAAAGAATATATGAGCATATATGTATAGCCCATGGACAGAGACAACAATATAAAGGACAGGGTGGTGCCGGGGCTGGATGGAGGAGGGCAAAGTGGGGGGAAATGAGGGACATCTGTAATAGTGTCAACAATAAAAAATTAAAATATAAGTAAGTTCCCTGTTGGATTAAGAAGCATTTATTTGTAGTTACAAAATACTCATGAGGATGTAAAAGTACAATGTAGGGAATATAGTCAATAATATCATAATAAGTGTCCAGACCAGTGTGTCTCTGTTGGTTGGGCATTGTCTTGCAAAGCGAAATGTCACTGGTTCAATTCCATGTCAGGGCACATGCCTAGGTGGGGGTTTGGTCCCCTGTCAGGGTGCACATGAGAGGCAACCAATCAATGTTTTTCTCTCTCTCTTTCTCCCTTCCTTCCTCTCTCTCTCTCAAATAAATAAATAAATAAACTTAATAATAATAACAATAATATAATAACAATGTATGGTGCCAGGTAGGTAGTGAAAATATCGGGGTGGACCACTTTGTATGTGATTGTCTAATCTCTATACTGTACACTGGAAAGTGATATAACATTGAATGTGAACTGTAATTGACAAAATTTTTTAAAAAAAAATAAATAATCACAAGTGTCGCAAATGCACCCATGGACAAAGATGTTTCCTGTTGTCCCAGAGGGAGAGATGCTACTTTCACAGAGTTTGCCAAAGGGGAAACTCAAATCTATGGGTTTTCACAACTGAGGAAGGCAAAGCAACTCTGAAATAGTTGGCTCTCTGATCAACCACATCCCATTGTCCCCAGTCAGTGTACACTCCCCCTGCCATAAAGCAATATAAGACCCTATGTATCCAGATAACATGGTGGAAGGGTAGGTAAATCTGAAATATAGACTAACACATAGGACCTTTTTGTTTATACAGAGTGTTTAAATTACTAAATAGTAATGAGTTTACTGGATTGGTTAAATTTGAGATTTTTGTTTTCCTAAAATCCTGGGGGGTAGAGGTGGACTCAGGGTTAAGACTCCATTGGTTATAAACAATAAAAACTTACTTCTTTGTACATCTAAGTATAGTGTTAGTAAATTGGCTTGCATATATACACATAGAAAAATAACACATACACATAGTAAAAATAAATGACAATATTAACAGTGCTTATCTTTGAGGAGTAGAAGTATACATTTTAGTTTTAATTAGTGTATTTTTTGTATTTTCCAAATATCCTCCAATGAATACAATATTTTTATAATCAGAAAAAATGACCAGTTTTAAAACATAAAACAATGAAATTTTTATTCATTTAATTTTCCAGTGAAAGAACATGAAAAATCTTTTCAAAATGCTTCAAGGAATGATTAAATGTACTATAGGAAAAGAAAAATTACACACTGCAATTATAGTTTACACAATTACACAGAACAATATATGGCAATCTTTTGAAAAATACTGTGACTAACACTTCACTGAAAAACAATAACTTCAATATGACCAAGTTTCATTATTTATTATGATCACATAATATAAGAGCTTATTAACAAGCTGTTATTAACAATAAAGTTGGTTTTGCCTGAAATTCTTAACCATATGCAGGCTTCTACTTAAGCACTTAAGTTTTAAATTCTATTGTATTTTTATTTTAAAATGAAACAAGCACAACAAAATTAAATCCATTAGCTAAAAGACTGAAAAAACAATAATACATAAACAACAATAGCAAAAAAACCTTGGTGGGTTCTCCAAGAATTTCTTTCCAAATAAATATTT
The DNA here is from genome assembly GCA_028533065.1 of Trachops cirrhosus. Lineage (NCBI taxonomy): Eukaryota > Metazoa > Chordata > Mammalia > Chiroptera > Phyllostomidae > Trachops > Trachops cirrhosus. The sequence continues at coordinate 4,845 of JAPYXV010004998.1, forward strand.
ATCTCATTTAGCAGTCTGGGTATTATTCACAGCCACAGATTAATAGTTACATGACAAAAGGACTTCAGAAGGATTAAAGTACACCACATTATATTAATGTCTTAAATCATTTTACCACAGTGTACATTTCTTGAAAGCATTCTACTACTAAAATGCAAGGTCAAATGAATTAGCATTTGAACATCTTTTATATTTCTGAGACATATGCTTTAACTAACACTATCAGAAAAATTCAGAACACAAGACAAATTCTTTTATTTTGAGTAACTATATCTAAGGCTGTTAATTTCAGGGCCATGTAGACTCTGCCTTAGCGATCAATGTCTTCTACCACTGCCTCAAGATTTTTGCAACAGGTTTTAACCTCCTCAATTGCAGCTATCCAATTATCATAAATAATTTTGTCATAAATTTCATCATTAACTTCCCTAACTACCCCCTCCTGCTGAGATTCAAGTGCATCACCTGAGAAAAATAATACTGATCTTGGGATTATGTAAGTACGTAAATTGTGACCAAGTAAAAAATCATCATTTCCATCCTTTCCATTTGAACTGATTCCATAAGGAGTAAAGAAATTGAAGAATGAATCCTTGGGGAAATGTTCAGTGACTGTTCGGATTGTTCCCCAGATCCGATGTTTCTGCTTCTTTTTGATGGTTTTCAAAGTGACATTTTTTCCTTCATTCCAATCTATTTCACAGCCTGTGCAATACTCAATCGCAGTTCCCCTATAGGGATGGGGATCATAAAATGCTAGCCTTGACTTCAGCACATAGGTCTTTCTCAACAGCACATTTTTGAAATATTCATTAGGTTTAAAGTGAAACTCTAGTGTGAAACTGAGAGGCTTGCCAGGATCTGAGACCTTCACTTTGATATCTGTCAGGAGCTTCAGAATAGGCTCATCATATTTTTTAATCAAAGGAGTGACCGTGTCAACATTTTTTAAGACAGTCAGCCAAAAATCAGGAATTCCTTTAGGATCTTCTTCTTTATTATCTTCCCCAGTAGCCTCGATGTCATCCTCATCGTCGTCGTTGTCGTCATCGTCATCATCATCATCATCATCGTCGTCATCCTCCTCAACAGCATAATCATAATAATCTTCCTCATAACCATCCTCATCCATGTACTCATGTACCAGACCCTCTTCATTACCACACATTTCTTCCTCATCATACATCTCCTCATCATCATAGTTCTCATAGTCTGATTTATATTCACATTCCTCTTCTGTAGGCTCATAGATTGCGTTGATGATCTGACGCCTTTTTTCCAACAAGGGCTGATACATTTCAGCAAACTTTCTCTCAATTCCATGAAATTCCCTTAGGAATTTGGATTCTAGATTCGCCACTCTAGTTTGAAGCTTTTTGAGGGCTAACACACGGTACTTTACTTTGACAGGTAGACTTTCAACAAAGTCTGTATCTAAAAGATAACCGATAAGTCCTTTTGGATGGTCTGGATCTGAGTCCTCATCAGTATCTTCACTTTTTACCCCTCCTTCCCCAGACCCAGCAGTATCTTCATATTTTCTCCCTTCTTCCCCAGGCCAAGAGGAGGCTTCTTCACTGCACTCCCCATCAACTCCAGGGCGAGCTGCAGCATTTTCACTGCTCTCCAGCAGTTTCCCTGGCCCCTCCACCATCACCTTATTACCAGTCTCTTCTTGCCTGGACTCTAAAAATTCCTTGTGGTCGACTGACTTGGACATTTTTCAAAGAACAGGACACGCCTAATGTGGGTACCTCCAAGATCGGGAGATCTGACCTCCGCAGGGAAAGACTCACCGAATATCAGAAGCGGCGGTGCCTTTGACAGAGGTGGAACAAGCGGTAGGTGGTCTGCGAAAGCAACGGTTAAGACTGCTGCAGGGATGAAGGCAGTGCTGAGGTTGGGAGACCGGGACAGATTCAGCGATGGCCTGGGCTGGGGTGCAGAGGATCACGATGGGCTCTGTGATGCGTCCTGCAGGAGTGGGCCAAAGACTGCAGAGAGCCACAGTGGGTGGACCTCTACAAGTAGCAGCTGGTTCCAATTTTTTAAAAAAATGGTGCTGCAATATGATAACACAGCTGTCTCTTGGCTAGATTTTCTTGATGCCAATGGCTTGCTGCGTCACTCCCTCCCCCCACAATTCTGCTCTAACCTCATTTGCTGGGCTGTAGTAATTGACGCACCCTGAGCCAATAAATTATTAGATCTATCAAGTTTCCAACTCCACTCACCTTCCCAGAACATGGCTGATTCATTCACCTCCCCCTTATCCTCCACCAGCCAACACCCCCCACCCCCACCCCGATTTTCCTGGAAACCCATATATTATTAGATTATCCTTTCAATTTTCAACTGGTATTATACTTTTATAATTTTAAAAGAGCTAAAATAAAATTGTAATTAAAATTTTGGACAAGGGGAAATGACAAGGCATCCACCCCTCCTAACTCTGTCCCTTTGATTTTAGCCCTGGGCTCTGGGGAGTGACAGGTGGTGGAGGAGCTTATAAGGAGAGGCTAAAAGGGAAAAAGTAAACAATTAGCAATGCTGCTCTCAGGGTGCTGTAACTGCCAGTGATTAAATATCCTATAGTTTGTTTTTCTGTATTTTTCAAAAGCTCTATGATAAGTGAGCAGTAATTTAGAATGGGAAATTCTTGAAACATTTCTCTGGGTTGGTGGCTGGTGGGGGTAGGTGGAGTTTAGGGTGAAAGAGGTTTTGTGATTAAGAGTCAAAGTGTTGTATCCAACTGTATGACAAGCAAACACAATAAAGAAGTGAATAACAAAAATAAATATACATTAAAAAATGTAAAAAGTGAAGACTATAAACCAGTTGCCTGGCTTATCAATAACCCAGTACCATTACTGATTTGACACTCAGTCTTTTTTGTTGCTGGCTTTAAAGCTTAAGGAATTTTTTAAAGAAATGCTCAAATATAAAATAGTATTTTTTAAAAAAGTCATAACATTGAAAATAATCTAAATGTTAGCATTAAAGTCATGGTTAAATATATGGTACAGTATTACTAAGATGGAATACTATGCAGTCATTACAGAAGTTCCTCTGGGTAGGAATCATTGGTGACATTTATTTTGTCCACATTTGCAATGCCATTAATTGAGCAATTTTTAATATTTCAAATATTTTTCAGATTTAAACAACCTATATTGTGTTACGATAGCAGGGTTCAATCCTGCTTAGATATTATTGTATATCTTTACAAATTCTTTCATTATGTAGCTAAATTTTCCTTTTTAAACTATTTCATCTCTGTATTATAAGGAAAATTGAATTACAAAATTTAATCTTCAGGGTAATATACCATTCTGGTAGTTCCATAATTGAGTTCCCTGTATTCCAAGTTTTATTTTTCTGGTTTTATAGTTGAAACATTCCTTGCAATTTTCTGAAAAAAAAATACAATAAATGCTCACTTTTTTAATTTGGAAAATGAGAAAATCTTTAGAGTATAACAGAAATCACTAGCAATCTCATAGCCCTGAGAGAACCAAAATACATTTTGGTCCTTTTAGTCTAATTGTTTATATATGTGTTGTGTTTAGGCTGGAATTTTTTTAAATAAAACTGGATAGACTCATAAACTTTTTTCTCTCATAAATACATTCCAATGTCCTTAAATACTTCCCAAGAATGTAATTTTAAAAGAAAGTCTATTTGTTAAGGTTTTATTTATTTATTTTTACAGAGAGGAGAAGGGGAAGAGAAAGAGAGGGAAAGAAACATCGATTGTTGCCTCTGGCATGCACCCTGACCCAGGACCAAAACCGCAACCTAGTCATGTGCCCTGACAGAGAATCGAACCAGCAACCTTTCTTCTTATGGAATAACTCCCAACCAACTGAGCCACAACAGTCAAGGTAGAAAAATCCATTATTTTTTTAAATATTAGATACTTAAACTATACTATTAAGGACAAAGGAAATTATGTTCACCAAATTTTAAGACGAAAGTATCTTTCATTGTCATAAATGCAGTTACAGAAACCACAAAGAAAATTATGTGTTTCATTACATAAAACAAAAGTATATGACACTAAATGCATAGGTAGAAATGAAAAAATAGATAAATAGAATTTAAATTAGAAACATTTTTTGCATCATAGGATTCTATCAACAAAGTTGAAAGGAAACCCATGGAATGGATAAAAATATTTGCAAATCATATATCCTATACAGGATTAATATCCAGAATATATTAAGGACACTTACAACTCAACAACAATAAGAAAAAAAAACAAATTATTTAAAAATGCCCAAAGGACTTGAGCAGACATTTCTACAAAGAAGAGATGCAAATGGCATGTGAAAAATGTTGGCCATCACTAATTAGGGAAATTCAAATCAAAACCACAGTAACAAGCCACTTCACACCCATTAAAATAGCTAGAACCAAAAAAAAAATTAGCAAGTGTCTGCCAGGATGTGGAGAAATTTGAAACATTATACATTGTTAAGGAAAATAAAATGATGCAGCCACTGTAGAAAAAAGTTTAATGGGTACACAAAAAAAGTGAACATAGAATTATCATATGATCCAGCAACTCCACTTCTGGATGTATAAACAAAATAATTGAAGGCAGGGTCTCAAACAAATATTTTTCTACCCACGTTCATACAGCACTTTTCCAATAGCCAAAAGGTGGAACCAATCCAAATGTCTATTGACAAAAAATGAATAAATGAGATGTTATATATATATTATATAAAATATATAAAATGAAACATTTTTCAGCCTTAGAAAGGAATGATTTTTGCATTTATTTTATTAATTTTTTCATTACAGTTTACATTCAATATTATTTTATATTAATTTCAGGTGTACAACATAGTGGTTAGACAATCATGTACTTTACAAAGTGTCCCCTGAGATTTCCAATTCTGGCTTATATTACATATAAGGCAGATATGTAATATATACATATTATGTATACATAAACATAAAATACATATATAGAAATTCTGACATACATTACAACATAAATGAACTTTGAAGACATTATGCTAAGTTGAATAATCCAGACACACAAAAAAGCAAATATTGTATGATTCCACTTATATGATATACCTGGAGCAGTCGAATTCATGGAGACAGAATGTAAAATGGTGGTTGCCAGAATCTAAAAGCAGGTGAAAACAATAGATTTTGTTTAATGGGTACAGAGTTTCGGTTTTTTTAAAAAAAGTCTGGATGTTCATGATGGTCACACAATAATTTGATTGTACTTAATGCAACTGAACTGTACATCTAAAACTGGTTAACAAAATGGTCAATTTTATGTTATGTACATTTTACCACAATAACAATGTTGAAAAAAACCAACAAACAAAAATATAAACAATATTATAAGATGAGCATTAAGCAAAAATAGGTGAAAATATGTATAACATACAGCCCTGGCTGGTGTGGCTCAGTGGGTTGAGCACCAGAGTGCAAACCAAAGGGTCACCTGTTCAATTCCTAGTCAGGGGCACATGCCTGGGTTGTGGGCCAGGTCCCAGCTTGGGATGAAAGAGAGGCAGCTGATCAATGTTTCTCTCCATCTCTTTTCCTCCCATTTCCTCTCTCTACAAAAATGAGTAAAATCTTTTTAAAATAAAAAATAGGTATTATATATGTATATATATTTTTAACAAATGAATAATTACTGTATAAAGATAATTGACAGTGACTAAAATGAAAAAGGCTAAGAATTCCAAACTTTGGCAAAGATGTAGAGAAATGGGAACTCTCAGATATTGCTGCCAGGAGTGTAAATTGGTATAAATAGTTTAGAAAACTATTTTTTTTTATTTTTCTCTCATCTTTTATTTTTTTATTTTTTTAATATATTTTATTGATTATGCTATTACAGTTGTCCTATTATCCCCCCTTCATTCCCCTCCACCCTGAACACCCTCTCCCACCCACATTCCCCCCTTTACTTCAGTCCATGTGTCATAAGTTCTTTGCATCTACAATTCCCAAACTATTCTTGCCATCCCCCTGTCTATTTTCTATTTACCTTCAGTGCTACTTATTCTTCGTAT